>CM047812.1:8683588-8872014 GCA_026214975.1 Gentiana macrophylla | reverse complement strand
TTATACCTTATATGTGTTGAAACTCGTCTTTGACCGGTTTCGAGTCGATTTTTGGGCAATTTTTAAAATTTTTCAAGGGTTTTCAACACCGTAGGTGCGTGTAATGCTCACATTTGAGTGGTACTTGTTTTAGCGGGATTTGAACATGTCCATTTAGATTCAGTCTTATATTGAAATGGAGGCTTATTTTACTCGTTAAGCTACACCTATACACAATTTTGTTTGCTACACTCACTCATATCTCCAAAGATTCGAGGTGAAATAGAAAGGTTGCTTAGATAGGATATGGGATGACGGAGTTCTCGGCGCTTTTTGACCCGACTGCAGCCAAATAAGCCTAATCCCAACATATGACCCTCTTAGCCCTCACAACCTTGATAGAATGGTCTCACCACCATTCATTTTATAGCCGCTTTGTTATTCTAGTGATTAGAAAACCCTAACCATGAGCCTTATGTTTGGTCACGCTCCCTTTGATCACCTTACAAGTGAATCTAGGCTTTTGTGAGACAAACTTGCTAAGACAAGTGTGGGGTGGTAAGTTTTGTGATATCGATGTTGGGTTAGTGTTCTTCTTGTTTGGGGGAGCTATAAGGCGGAGTGGAGGTTATGTTGGTAATTTTGTATTGGGTTGGCCCAAAAGCACAAAAAGAGGTCTCTTCTCTCTTAAAAAAATTTAAAAAAAAAGAGAAAAAATTTTCTATCTTAGGGGCCGCTTGTTAAATCAAGTCCAAATCAAGTCCGAAGTCTCAAATCAAATCAAAACATTAAGTAATCGAATGATTTAAGTATTTAGCTTTGTTTGGTAATACTATAAATCAAAATCATTAAGTAACTAAATGATTTAAGTATTTAGACTGTTTGGTAATACTATAAATCTGAAATCATTAAGTAACTGAATGATTTAAGTATTTAGCCTGTTTGGTAATACTATAAATCTGAAATCATTAAGTAACTAAATGATTTAAGTATTTAGACTGTTTGGTAATACTATAAATCTGAAATCATTAAGTAACTGAATGATTTAAGTAACACGTTCGCTTTGGTACTCACAAACACTTTTCCTTTGGGTTCGACCTCGTACTCCTGTAGCTATGCTAGCAATCGACCCGGTACACTGCCGGTTAGAGAGTTAGTTTGCCCACGGTTTCGAGTCTTTATAAATTGTTTGGAGGGTGAATTTTAGCTCAATCACTTACTAATCAACACTATATGTGTTATGATATCTAGCTTAATGTAGAGTGGTCTAGGGCTAGATGAAATGCCCCAAGACCCCGGGCCTGGTAGTGCTAAATGAGTCATAAATAGTCCGGTCAACTACTTAGACCGCCGTCCTCGCTTGGTATAAAAGGGCTAACCCGAGTTGATAAGACATTTATGTCTCACACTTTTATGGGGGTGAGCATTCTACTATTTTATTGATGTGGGACTCTACATTCTCCCCCCTCCCATATATGGGATTGGCGTCCTCGCCAGGACAGCCAAGACTTGTCCCACTATACTTATCCTAGTTTTGTCCCTACCAGAGGAGCCTAGAGGTGGCCCCCACCGTCTCACACGGCGTGGCACTTAGGTCCGTCTAATAGTCAGCTTTAATATCATTCTGTAACGCCCCAAGACCCCGGGCCTTGTAGCGCTATAGTGAGTGGCAAATGGTCCGATCAATCGCTTTGATCGCCGCCCTCGCTTAGTCTAAAAGTGGCTAACCTGAAAGTTGACAAGACATTTATGTCTTACACTTAAATAGGGGTGAACATTCTACTGCTTTACTGATGTGGGACTTTACACTAGATGTCCTAAGAAGTCTTTTATGTGAAATAAACTTAGGCGGTTAGCTTAACTATGCATAAACGGTCTAAAAGATTAACTGCACTTGTCCTTGGTGAGGCACATTTTAATATCGCAGCCAGAAGATCTAATGCCCAGGGTCGGATAAACTTAGGGCCTTGGACTTCACTTGGGGTGGGTAGCCCCCAGCCTTTACGAGGTGCTGAATGTGTCATGGTGCAGTCTTTACCATGCAAAGTGTCTTTGGACTTGTATGCAACTCATCTCTTGATTGGTTGCGTATTACAAGTTGGACTAGTAGAGGTGAGTGTGTTGTTATACATACTTGGTGATAAAGTAATCCTGTTGTGGTTGATTATTGTTGTTGATATTGCTATTTTTGTTGTAAACGGTACTTCTACCCTTTAGTGAGTGCTTATGTACTCACTCTTATTATTGTATGTGATAGATTATACAATAATCTTACAACTCTTATTAGTGCTTACAGTATGGTGTTTCCCACCTCGAGAAGATGATGCA
The DNA here is from genome assembly GCA_026214975.1 of Gentiana macrophylla. Classification (NCBI taxonomy): domain Eukaryota; kingdom Viridiplantae; phylum Streptophyta; class Magnoliopsida; order Gentianales; family Gentianaceae; genus Gentiana; species Gentiana macrophylla. The sequence continues at coordinate 8,869,707 of CM047812.1, read as the reverse complement.
GGTTTTTATGATGATGATGTGTATTACGAGGAGTAAGCAATTGGTGACGTTGGTGTTATTTATTATTGTTTTTAATTGAGAGATGAGAGGATGAACATTTGTTTTGTATATTGGACTTTTGGTTATAACAATGACTGGACATTGTTACTACCTCCGTTTCAAAATATAGTCATCATCCATGTGCTTTCACATGTGATTAAGAAAGTGGTTGAATGTCATAAATTTGATGGTTAATGTCTAAAATGCCCCTTGACTATCATTAATGCAATAGTTAAATAATGAAAAGTTGTTGGATTATAATAAATTAGGGGTAAGATAGAGAAAAGAGTAATAAATGTTGCATTGATAATGTAGAATGACTTATATTGTGGGACAAAACTAAAAGTGTAGGATGACTTGTATTATTTTAGAACGTAGGTAGTACTTTTTCTTAAGTTGAATGTTGTTGGGAACATCAATTTCCTTTCTTTAGTTGGTTCGACATTGTTGCCGTTTAAGTTTTTCGTGTCTTTTCATTTCTCCGCTTTAAGTGTGATGTAAATACGTAAAGCTTACGTATTTAATTGATTTAAATATTAAAGTATATATGTGTCAGACGTCCATTTCCAGATAAGGACACGGTGTCCAAAATGGAACGTCACGCCCCTGAATCCTATTGAAAAGAATATTAAAACACATGTCTCGTATGTTCTTCATTCCTTATATCCTTCTGATTTGTAATGCAATATGTGGTTATTGGGATTGGTGGATTGTCTTTTATGTTCTTCATTCTTTATATCTTTCTGATTTGTAGTGCAATATGGGACGTCACACCCCCTGAATCATATTAAAAGAATATTAAAACACATTTTGAAATATTTTTAGTAAAAGGGCACCCCAAATAAATTTTAGATGAATGAGTTAAGAACAAAAATATTTCATCAATCGATTGAAGTAGAATGACGATTTTTTTAATTTTTTGATAAAGACAAAACTATTTATCCACTCGTCGAAATTCACTTTGTTCAAAATTCACTGCTTAAATTACTACCTAAATTCACTTTCTAAATTCACTAATTTTCAAAATTCATTTTAAAGTCACGATTTTCTTGATTCACTATCGAAATTCACCGATTTGGGATTCACCGAGAGATTCACCGATTTTAGGATTCACCTTATTTGTCTTCTCGCTATAAAAATTACGCAAATTGTCCTTCCTGTAAAAATATGTGAATACTGTCGCTTCTTAAAAATATTCCAGATTATGCCCTTATCCCTAATTATCCATAAATTTTATAGGAGAATGTCAGTACAACTAGTATAATATTTTTTAAAGGATTAAAAACAAAAAGAAAACGCTGCTGCTATTTTTTTTTTTCTTTTCTTTTTTCTCTTTTCTTCTTCATTTTCAAGCACTCGTATCTTTTGATATAGATCTCTAAATGTGATGAAAATTTCACCAACTTTTTTATCTTTTCATTCTCTACGTTTTGAAAATGGTTCGATATGATTACATCGTTTTTCGTTAGATACACTGTCCAAATTCACTCATTGAATCTTGCCAATAATTAAAAAACAAGTGAAATTTGAATAATAGTGAAATTTGACAAATGAATTTTTTCAAATTATGTCGGAAATGGTGGATGTGGTCTCAATATGAAGAGAAGAAAAAAAAAAAAAAAAAAATTGGTGAAAGAATTTTAAGTTTGGAGTTATAGATTGAGAGACATAAGTGCTTAAAAATAATTCATGAAAGAGAAAGTACATTGTTTTTGGTTGTGAATGAGGATAATAATGTAAATATTTCATCAATTGAGTAGGCGGATGATCTCTTGAAACTTTGCATAAAGGACAAAACTATTTATCCATCAATTTAAATTCATTTTTGTTCAAATTCAATGCTTAAATTCATTTGTTGAATTATTGTTAAATTCACTAATTTTCAAAATTCATTGTCGTAAGTCACCGATTTTCGAGATTCACCGATTTCGGGATTCACCGGGAGATTCACCGATTTTAAGGATTCAATCATTTGTCCTTCCTGTATAAAAATTACGCGATTGTCCTTCTCCTATAAAAAATATGTAATTTGTTTCATACTTAAAAATATTCCGAGATTGTGCTATTATCCCTAATTACTTTTTTTTTTTTTTTAAAAAAAGAAAAGGTCCAACCTTTGTTTTTTATTTTTATAAATAAGTTTTTTTTTAGTGAATTAGGGAGAATGACAAAATATTTCATCAATCAAGCGACAAAACTATTTATCCACTATCGAAATTCACTTGTGTTCAAATTCACTGCTTAAATTCATCGCTTAAATTCATCATCTTAAATTCACTAATTTTCAAAATTCATGGTCGGGATTCACCGATTTTCAAGATTCATTGTCAAAATTCACTATCGAAATTCACCGATTTGGGATTCACTAAGCGAGATTCACCGATTTTCGGGATTTGTTTGTCATTCCTTCGCTATAAAAATTACGCAATTGTCCTTCTCCCTATAAAAAATATGTAATATTCCGTCGCTTAATAATATTTCGACGCGACCTTTATCCCTAATTTTCCATTTTTTATGCAAAAGTTTTGAAAATGTGTCATAATCACTAATTCAAAAGTATTTTTGTCATTCCTTATTACTCGGGACGGCCTCAGATTTTTGCGCTAAAGTTCAGCCTCCTAACCTGGCCTTTTAATGAAGTTGTTTTTTTTTTTTTTTTAAATATACTTATCGCGTTTTTAACATCAGTAAATACAAAATTCAATTAATTGATAGCCGCCTAATTTTTTTTTGTATGTCTAATTTTTTTTGGGCCAAGTAAATTTTTTTAGGATCTTTATCGATTCGAGTAAAAAAAATTTGGGTCTTTATCAAAAAAAAATTAACATATTATATTAGGTTAGATCAGATTGAATCTACACGAAACTTTTTTTTTTTTTTAAATAAACATTGCACTGTTTGGCCTCCCATGGTTGGGTTTAAGACAAATCGCTCCTCTCTGGCCTCACATGAGGCCGGCCCTGTTATTACCCCTAGCTTTTTTTCCTCCCTTCATGACTAGGCCTGTAAACGGGCAGGGTTCGGCTCGGCGTGTTCGAACCTTAGGATCGGCTCGGCTCGAAATGGCCGAGCCATATATTTTCATTATTCGGCCTGGTTCGGTCCGGTATTTGGGGAAAAAGCTCGCTCGGTTCGGCTCAAACATGTCGAATCGTTCGAACATGTTCGCTCGAATCTGGGTTTTAAAAAAAAATCAAAACATGTTTGGCTCGGTTTTAAAAAACATGTTCGGCTCGAACTGTATATGAATTTATGATATCCGAAAGCTGCATATGTTCGGCTCGACCACCGAATATCTAATTTGTAAGGTTCGCTCAAGTTCGAACTCACTTAAACGAGCTCGAATCGAGCTTTTTGAGCCGAATACTCCGGATCGAATCGAATACTTAGGTTCATTTACAGCCCTATTCATGACCCTTTGATTAGTGTCTTGGTAAACTTTCTGAAATCAGACTTTTCATGCATTTCATGCATTTCACCTGAAGGGTTTAATGCATGTTAGATCCTTGGTTAGTTGATCTCAACGAATTTTCATATTTTTAAGTACTACATTTAAAGAATATCTATTCACTATGAAATATATTCTGAATGTGGTAGGTAGGAAGGAATTTTATAGAATCTAAATGAATATAGTAGATGCAAAGGAAATTTTATGTAATTTATATTTTATAAGAAAAGTAGAGTATACTATTGCAGTGTATTTTTTTTTCTAAATCTAATTATTGAAAACTCTAAAATACAATTTTTATGGCATTTCAAGTATATTCCTCAAGTACTTTTAGACTAGCATTTGTTGTTTTTGTTGTTCTGGGTATCTCTTATGTGAGGTATTCTATTTTTTATTGGATAGTATAGCAATACAGTCACATAGTTAAATAAACTTTTACATTTAACCGAAATACATAAAGAAGAATTCTTTCACACAAAAGAAAGAAAGAAAAAAAATGAGAAGATAAATTATTTGTTATATAACACTTTGTAAATATTATAATTTCCTAATTCTCATTTTTTTCTTAAAGCCTCCGGTATCCGAAATCGATCAACTGGCCTGACTAATCCGGAGCTCTTTCAGCATGACGACTCAGAGGAGAATCGAATCGATGACCTCCCTAGGCATTATCAAGTCATTCAGCACTTGAGCCAATTTACTTGTTCCAAATTTTCATATCTATTTCCAAAAAAAAAAAACCTCATATTTTTTATTCCTTTCTAAATTTTCAACTCAATCCCTTTATATTAATAATATCTCCTTAATTAACTCTATCTATTTATCTCCATAACACTCTAACACTCAAATTTCAAACTCTATTAATAATAATATCTCCTTAACTTTATCTTCTTATCTCCATCTATACCACTCAACAGTCGACACCATGTTTAAATTGACTAATAATTTTTATTTTATTTTTGGATGTTTTGATCCATATTTTTTTTGGTGGAATATATTCAATGGACTAAATGAAAAATCAGAAAAGTTAATTCAGCACGATTATAAATTGAATGGAAATAAGAGTAAAGAAACCACAACCCGTCCCATTTTTTTCTTACTTAAATATTTCAGGGAATTAAAAGCAAGAAAAGATGACCAATGCAATGAAACTATCAGTGTTTTTGGGAACTTTGTTGTGTTTTTTCTTCCTTACTCAACAATGCAAAGCAGATACAAGTATTGCACTTCATGGTATGTTATTTTCTCTTTCAAACATTTGTTTGTACATTCAGTTTTATAAGTCTAATTAGGGCCAAAACATAAAATAATGAATAAATAATAAGGCCAATTTCACATATACACGTTGCTTATAACAAACTTCTTCTACTATACTATAGCTGATAGTTTTTAAGAGGTCGGCTGCCCCACCCGCCACAAGGGTGGAGCTGCTCGCGCCTCTGTGCAAAAACACCATCCCCGAATAACTGTATTGTATGGTCCAACATTTATTCTTTAATATTTATATGGTATGGAGAGTATTTCGGTGCTTTTTTATGGGGCTATTATTTTTAACCCACCCGCTTTATACGTGACGCACTCCCACCTAACGATGTACCATGTCGTTTTCAAAGATCGGTTTTATAACCAAAAACCGACTTTCCAGAATCGATATTGTGAAATTCGGTTTTAAGATCAAAATCGACTTTCCCAAAATGGACCTTGTGAACTTCGGTTTTAGAACCAAAATCGATTTTCCAAAACCGACCTTATGAAAATCGGGTTTAGAGAAAAAAATAAACCAACTTTCACAACGTCAATTCAGATCGATTACATGCGTAGTCGTCAGGTTTTTACTCAAAACCGACTTCTACAAAGCAGATTCTCGCAATGGTGCATGAGTGTAAGAGAGTCACTATGACGTAAATAAAGGCCATTTTTTACATGGATAGAGTCGGTAACTGTATCACTATCCAATCTAAGAAAAAAGGCACAACTTTCAAGGTATAGGGATTTTTCTCGGGTAAAACCGCCTATATCAAGGACGAATTACATTAATAATAGGTATTCTTAACTCATTAATCACCTATGCCATTTTTTATAGTTTCGATTTTCTCAAAAGAAAACCACAAAAAAAAAAAAAAAAAAAAAAAAAAAAAAAAAAACATGATGATGATATTGTCACAAAAGTTAACCTACCACAAATCACACAACATGATGAGTTTACACCGTAATTAATAATATAAAAATACTTTTGCATATTCGTTGTGTCACATCATTTGTGATAGTAATATTATTTGCATTCTAGTTGATTCTGGAAAAGTTATTCTTTTGTCACTGATTAAAAGTTATTGTATGTGGGGCTCTTGCCCATCCAATGATTTGCAAATCACGTAATTCTATTTATGAATCATTAAATCTGATTCTCTTCACTGATTTTTTCGGGAATTTTTGAAGGTAGATACTCACGCAGGAGATATACTACGCGCATAATCGTAACTACGCGATCGTAACTACACACCACACAAACAATTCTTCAACTGATCACCTGATTACGATTACATGCGAAGATGTACTCACGTGAGGACACACTACCTAAAAATTTTCCGATTTTTCCCCTCCTTTTTTACCTCTTTTTCCGGACTTTAACTTGAAAATATTTATACACAGAATTTATACACACTAAATTTATACATAAATCATCCAAACTATACAATGTTTTTAATGAATAAAGGAATTAGAAAATAAATAAATTCCAACAATTGGATTAAGCTTATACGACTTTTTGTGTGACACTAAAAATTGTAATTGCAGCCGAAATAGGGGCAGCTAAAGGCCTAAACCTGAGAAAGAGATTTATAATATTAGAAGACTCTTGTGGTTATTATGGTATAGACTGCGTTTTAGGCGACGCGCCATGCCTGCAGTTTGAGGGATGCTATTGTGACGATGAACAAGGAGGAAATACCGGCACTTACAAGTGCGAAACGGTAAGAAAGATTGCCTCATAATGATTGAAACCAATTGAATTATGATGAACACCGTATCAAATTTATGTATTTTAATTATGTTTTGATCAATAATGTAAAAATACGTATTGTCACGTATTTTATGCGGTAGAATTCACATGTGACAACAGTAGTTTTCTTTCGGTTTTAGTGTAACTTTTTTGTTCGGTTGAGAATACAAAGTATGTGCATGGGCATATGTATTGTCACTTTATGTTTTCTTGGTGTGAGATAGTTTATTTGCAGAATAATGCTTCAATTGTCAACTATGACAATAATAAGTCTATTGGGATGTTTCTTGTGTTCTATGTAATTCACTTTTGTTATTTTAATTTGGATGTAACTATGGTTGGTATGATTGTGAGTGCTTAAATAAAAGAAACATATATTTGGATTTATGTTACTCATATTTTTGGCACAATACTAGAGATATCATGCAATCATCAAACAAATATATATAGTATTGTCTTCTTTCCTTTTTCTGCATCTTGGATAAAGAAATAACACTACTATATATCGTAAAAAAAATCTATAATTAGTACATAAAACCTAATTTTATGCTTATGTCATTCTTGGTCTTATGTGATGCCGATAAAAAAAGTATAATATCTATATAAACACATTTGATATTACATTAATATATCTTAAATGCCCGTGAAATGCATCCGGTGGGGCCCGGGAGGCTAGCCATCTTCAATTTCAGCAAACACCAGAGGAGTTGTGTGGTTTTTTAGACACCACTTCGGTCCTAAAGCTTTGAAAAAGAACTAAAAAGTTCATTTCCCTTCATTTTAATGTTGCAAGCATTCACAAGTCTCTCCTCTCATTTCCCACAATATATATTCAAAGAAACTTTACTGTATTTCAATTGCAGAAAACTTATTACTCTCCCAGCATTCCATGTATAGTAAGTATGTAACCGTAATCATAAGTTTCTAAAACTTTCTTATCTTAGAAAAACTGCGTTTCATTCTTGGATTCTTAAGTAAACAAACATATATAAGTCTGTAGTAGAAGAATGCATGATCTGTAAATATTTTTAGGGGTCCGTAATTTTATTTCTAAGTGAATAAACTTTTCACGTGGTCCAAAATATTTTTTTATAGGAAAAATGTAAACTTTTTGTTTTCTTAACGGGGTCTGCAGACCCCATTAATTATGTTACACATGCCTCCGCCTCTGCTTTGTAGAAGAATAGTTTCCTTGGATGAAGAAGTAAAACTCAAGCATCAGATCATATTATCATTTCATGTGATTTAAGTCTTCATATGTACATATATGTTTATGTATTGTCAGCGGTGCATTAATATTATTGGACATGTTAGAGATAATGACAAAATTGTATTGCTTAGATAATTATATTTGAATTTGAATTATGTTAGGATATATTATTTAGTTAGATAAACTCCTACCTATCATATATCACTACTACAAAATATTTATTATGCGTCACGCTTTTAATAAAACCGAGCACAAAGAAAAAATATATATAACACGCTTTCAACTTTCTATCACACTTATCAAAACCGAGATAAGTTATATTAATCAATCTAATTTTTAAAGTGCTACTTAATCGATATGATATTTTCATCACACTTAAAAACCAAGATAAATTATGTCAATCAATCTCATTTTTAAAATGCGATCTGAATTGATATGATATTTCACACGCTTATTAAAAAACAAGGTAAATTATTTCAATCGATCTAAACAAAATGACTAAATTGATATGATATTTATATCACGCTTATTGAAAAAATGAGATAAATTATACCAATCACTCACACTTTTAAACCGTGACTTAATTAATATGATATTTTTGTCACGGTTATTGAAAAAACAAGATAAATTATATCAATTAATCTCATTTTTAAACTGTGACTGAATTCATATGATATTTTTGTCACAGTTATAAAAAAATCAAGACAAATTATATCCAATAATACAAAAAAGACATAGATCACACTTATAGAATGATAATGATAACACTTTTAAAAGAACCGAGACAAGGAAAATTTATATATCACACTTAAAGTTTTTATCACAGTTATTGAATAAACCGAGATGTATTATACCAATAAAAATCTCGCTTTTAAACTCGTGATTAAAATGGTTAGATATTTTATATTTAGGTTTCGGTTATTAGGTGTGATTGATTTTATTTCCCTATTACAAAAAGGATAGACATCACACTTTAAAATGAAAAAGATCTAAGTTTTTAAAAAACTGAGACAAAGAAAGTAAAATTAACACATTAAAATTTTATTATCATGGTTTTTAGAAAACCGAGACAAAAACATCAATCAATCACAAGCTTCATCGTGATTAAAATAATACTCCTCCGCTTTTTTATATATGTCGCAAATGGTAAGATTCACATGACAAGAAAATAATTAATATGCTCTCAAATATAGTGTTGAAATGTATTTTTTTATTGAAGATGTAAATACTTTGTTGGTAAATGTGTTTTTAGTATTGGAAATGTATTTTTTATTGGAGATGTAAATATTTTATTGGTAAAGGAGGAAAAGTAATAAATGATACATTGGAAATATACAATGACGGATAAATAAAAAAGGATAAATTGTGAAATGCGATAGATAAAAAAAACGGAGGGAGTATGATATTTTATAATGAGATCTCAGTTTAGTGTGCATGGTTGAAACGAGAAGAAAGAAGACATCGGCCCAGCAGTAATTAGTGTGGTTCCTTACTCCGGAGTATCTGGGTTCGAGTCCTATTGGGAACAAAAATGTGTGTGAATATATTTCGTTTTCGGAAAAAACAAGAATTATCACACTTTTTAGGTGTGATTGAAATTATAATAGATCTCGGTTTTTAAGTGTGATAACAATTAAAATCAATCACAGTTTTTAAATGTGTTGAAATTATAATTGATCTCAGTTTTAAGTGTGATAACAACTATAATAGATCACGGTTTGTTTGTGTGATAACAACTAAATAGATCACAGTTTTTAAATGTGCTGAAATTATAATAGATCTCGATTTTTAACAGTGATAACAACTAAAATAGATTACAGTTTTTATTATCACGCTTTTTAGGAAAACTGAGACAAATACATCAATCAATCACGGTTTTTAATTGTGATTAAGATAATATGATATTTTATAATGAGATCTTAGTTTAGTGTGGTCGAAAACAAGAAGAAAGAAGGTTTCGTTCCAGTGGTAATTAGTGTGGCTCGTTAATCCAGAGTATTCATGTTCGAGTCCCACTAGGAACAAAAAAATGTGTGTGTATATTTTGTTTTCAAAAAAAGAAGAATGATCACACTTTTATATGTGTGATTGAAATTATAATAGATCTCGGTTTTAATGTTGATAACAACTTAAATAGATCACGCTTTTTAAACGTTGAAGTTATAATAGATCTCGGTTTCTAAGTGTGATAACAAATATAATATATCACAGTTTTTGAGTGTGATAATAACTAAACTAGATCACAGTTTTTAAATGTGTTCAAATTATAATAGATCTCGGTTTTTAATTGTGGTAACAACTATAATAGATCACGGCTTCTAAGTATGATAACAACTATAATAGATCGCAGTTTTTAAATATGATTGAATTAAAGTACTATATGTCACACCTCAATATACCACACTTTGGAAACTGTGACTAATGTGAATATATCACACTTAAAAACTATGATCATTATGCTTTTTGTAGTAGTGATCAATCAATCAATACAATACAATCTCTTTTATATTACTCTATTTCGACATGTAGATATAAGCGTATTTGGTCGGTAAGATGACCTAAGAACGCCAGAAGGCTTCAGCTGTGGTACCCCAACGCAAGCATTACGCGCCTCAGTGCTCTGATAAACGCTTACAGAGCCTCTGTAATGAATTCTGAGTATTCAAGATAGAAAGTGGTCAAATATGAATCAGTTTGCTCATTCTTGGCAATGTCCAGAGTATATGTCTTGATAAAAAGCATGATTTAAAGATCTAGAGTGTGTGAAAAATTAGCCATGTTGCACGTGGTAAAGTTACGCGTGAAAGATATGTAAAAGTGGAGTAGATGTCTCTCTCATATATATAAGATCCATCATGTTAGTTTTATGCTAAATTGATTGTTATGTTGATATCTTGTCTCTATATGGTTATAAATAATGTATTTCAGGGCTGAATTAATGATTTCAATTGTAGATAGTGAAACATGTCTTTAATGATCAAAGGTTGCTTGTGTGGTATAAAAGTGTCGCAAAGCTAGAAAGTAAATCTTGAAACTATGGACATAATGATGTTAATGTTGGTAGCTATCTTGTTATTAAGCTTATGGTATACTACTTATGATGTTAACATGTTGTAAATATCATGACATCAGGGTTTGTGCATATGAAGTACATGTTTACTAGTAAAGTATGAAAATGTATATTCATTGCTTGGTATGAAATGAATTAAGCGATATGTGATGACTTGAAAGATAAAGTAATGAAAAGTGATAACAAATCACTTATAAAGAAAGAATTGGATGGTTCATGGTTAAGTACCGTCAAAAATGAAAAGATAATGAATAAATGAGGGTCTCTAGCCTCAATTTCCTTGCTTACAGACAAGAATTGTGAGTGGTTGTACACTCTTGTAATGTTTGTAAGTGACTAATAAAAGAAACGTATAGCGCGGAGATCCAAATCCAAAGGCAACGTTGGTACAAGATTGACTGCTATTGAGTTGTTTTATAACACATAGTTGGAAGTTGCGTAAATCCGGTGTTTACTGTTTCTTTCTCTTACATTCTGTCTTGTGAATGATCTTTACTTGCTTACATTGTGTATCCTTCGGTGCATGATCTATTGCTCAAGTCTAAACTAATCTTGAATCTTATCTGCAAGTGTCACTGCTTGTACTTAAGTGTTACTGCATCTGTATGTGACTCGCACTTGTCTTTGAGATAAATTGATCTATGCTTGAGCTTATCTCAACTTGTCTAATTGTAGCTTTTCATTTTGAGACACACTTGTCAAATGGTCAGAGCATTAAAACACGCTTAAACTTGTTAAGTGAATTTCAAGAGGAAAATATTTTAGGACACAACCATTCACCCCTCTAGTTGTTTATCACCCTAAGTAATCCAACAAAACATGAACTAGAAAATGACTTACCACCAACTCCTATGATGCTAGCTGAGAATTCGTTCTTATCTCCTCGAGAATGCTAGAAAAGGCTGATAGAAGTTAGAGAAGTTTGTGCATTGATGTGCTTAGCAGAACATGAAAGGAGAAAAATTATGGTGCATCGCTTATTAATGGAGTAATACCAAGTGGATATACATGAGATACATCTATGTCATTCACTTTCACACAATAGAGGTGTATACGTGTGAGTTGGATGTATCACAACTATCTACTTGGTATAACTTCTCAATAACTAATGCACCATAACTCTTTACGACATGAAAGAGTTTAAGCTTGAATTTGGTGTTTAAGGGGTTGATTCCCAAGCCCTTAACGTCTCTTAAACGTGCTTAGTGATGGTCATGATGGGGAGTTAATCCCAGCCAATCATCATCATTATTATTATTATTATTATTATTATTATTATTATTATTATTATTATTCTAGATTTTCAGTCTATGATTGCGGCTTTCACTTCATCTCTCAGAAATCCATTACTCTTAGTTGTCCTTAACTCAACATCATGGTCTTAACTTCCTTTTTTTTTTTTTCGAATTACAGCACTTTTTATGATTTATTTTATTTGCTATGATTTTTAAAGTTGGTTTGAACTTGGTTTCGATTCAAGCTCGGGTCAATCAATAAAATTAGCTTGGGTTACTACATTTGCCCTTTTGCTTTGCGATCAACTAAGGGAACTATTCATTGCCCCACACCAAATTTATCGTGCATATACACTATCTCTACCATGCATCACAATATAACCGACATTCAAAAAGTTGGGTTTTTTTCTCTCTCTAAAACCAACTTTGAAATGGTTGATTATGTGTGGTGTATGGGAAAAATACAAAATTGGTTCCGTAACTTCAGGGTGATATCAATTTTGGTATGTGTGGTCCGCACCAGTATGATCGTTGCGGTGATCAAGACTCCCTAAACTAAGCCAAGGACAACAAAAGAATGGAAATTAAATAGTGCTAAATGGAGGTGGTTTTTTTTTTACCACAGCTGATCTACCGAGTACCACACTATCTGTGCACTACAGTATGTGAAAGTCAAATGTACAATGCAACATTCGACATTCTCAGTGTCGATTCTAATTCGAATGTGCGGGAAGTCAAATGTTGCCTTATATATTCAACTTTCATAGGGTCAACTCTATGAAAATAGAGTGATACACCGGTAGTTATGGGACAACAAGTAGATCAACAGTGGTACAAATAAATCCTCCCAAACAATGTCAATTCTGTTGGAGATATCCCATTTAAATGGGTTGAAAAAAAACGGTCAACTTTAGCGTAAATTTCGGATATGCTCCGGTGTGATTCACCGGGAGCTTGTTACGTCTAAAAATTCTACTCACGGAGTAGTTAATATTAGGCTTTGGAATCACTCGATTCGGATATCAGGTGAATAAGAAATTAATGCCTAAAACTGGTTGGAAGTGTGTAGGAGATAGGAGTTTAAGGGAGGACCACAACTCAATCTCCCACATAGGTAACTTGAGGCTTGTGAGCTCAAGTAATAAGAGCTAGTGTGACTCTTATAGATGTGCCCCAAGAGGCGAGCTAGGCACTTTTGTGCAAGAGGGAGGACTTAGATAATCCAACGCGTGCCGCCGCCACCGCCGTCCGTATGGCTCGTGCTCGGCTCGGCTCGGTTCAGTTGTTACTATTTATTTTTTGGACAATAATTCTTTTGAAATTAACTGAAATTAATTTTAATTAACTATTTAATCGTGCGGCGGTTGGAAGATTCCAGAATAGTGTGGAAACGAATTCTAATTAATTAAGTCGGTCCAGATTTAAATTAATTCGGCCAAAAGCTTGTCTTGAGAGAAAAGTCGAGTGATTAAATCATCCGACCAATCAGAATTTAGATGACACATCATCCTAGCAATCAAAATTGAAGAATTAAGTCGGCTAATGGGATTCAGAATTTTCGGCAAGAATAACTTTCCAAGGAGAAAAGTTGGCCGACCCTAATGATGTCATCCAGCCAATCAGAATTAAGCATTGGCTCATCATCTCCATTATATAAAGAACCTTTTGGATGAAGGTTAAAGCATTCGGTTTTATCTTGTGTCTTCCACTACTAAAAGGTCGAGCATATAGTTCTAGATTTGAGTCGAAGAGAAGTCGGGAGCACTCTGTAAGTTTGCCGGAGCTTGGATTGTTGAAGTGCATCTCAATCCAAGACGTAAGCCGTTGTATCATGGGAGGCAGGTGCTACTACCGTGGGCACCATACCGGAACAATCTGTCTTAAGGAAATAGTAACATACTCGCCTCCGTTTGTCTTTTATTTATGCATTGCATTTTAGTTTTTTCTTTGTTTTGAGTCAGATCTGTACTGTAATAGCTTTATTTCGTTAGATCAAGATTGTAATAGCTTTATTTCCTTAGATCTACACCGTCATAGTTTTATTTTATTAGATCTACTTAATAAAATAAATTTTATTTTTGAGTTACTTATTTTCTACATTTAAGTATCCGTAATTACATCCGTGATTTACGGATCGGTTCCGTAACTCACTCCACACACGATACACATGCCCAACAAGCTTAAGACAGATTTTAATTCATGTGTTAGAGGATAGTTTGAACCTGTTACATTACAGATCTTGTTGATTTGTTATAACTTATTTATCTCTTGATCACTTTGGTTGAGGCCAAGCTGATAACTCTATTTCTACTCCTTGATATCTATGTTCGTATGAGGATGAACAGAACTTGATTTGTCGATCTTCTGTGCTTACAGAAATGGAAACAACTGAGCAATGGAGTACCTCTATTGTGCCTGCTGCTGCACCCGCTCAAAACAATTCCAGGCCTCAAAGGGAAAAACCGGAGAAGTTTCGTTGCTTGAACTACAAGAGGTGGCAACAGAAGATGATGTTCTATCTGACCACTCTTGGCTTGGCTCGGATGCGGACTGAGGATCCTCCTGTCATGAAATAAAGGGATCATGCATCTGTCACGGTTTTGGATGCATGGAAGCACTTTGACTTCCTGTGCAAGAACTACATCCTGAGTTTCTTAGAGAACTCTATATATGGAGTGTACTGCTCACAGAAGTCTGCTAAATTGCTTTGGAGAAAAAAATATAATTTCGAGGATGCTGGCTCGACGAAATTTGCTCTGATCAAATTCATGGACTACAAGATGGTAGACTCCAAGACTGTTGTCAGTCAGATTGAGGAGCTACAGGTGATCATCTCTAAGATCCTGGAAGAAAAGATGATGATTTGTGAACAATTCCAGGTTGCTGCTGTGATTGGGAAACTTCCCCACTCTTGGAAGGATTTCAAGAACTACTTGATGCACAAGTAGAAAGAGATGACTATGGAAGAGCTAGCAACGCGTCTGCGAATTGAGGAGCAGAACAAAACATCAGAACGAAGCTTTCTGATGGGGCAGTCCTAGGTGAACTTGGTTGAAGTGAGCAACAAAGGCAAGAAGCGTAATCATCCTAATCAAGGTCCAGAGACAACAAGAAGTTTAAGCAAAAATTCACTAGAAGCTTTTTTAACTGTGGAAAGCCAGGGCATCGCCAAAGTGAATGCAGGTCTCAGAAAAAGGGTAAGCCAGATGCCCATCTTGCTGAAGTGGTGGCTGAAGGCGTGCAGGAGATGAACCTGTCAGCTGTGGTTTGTGAATGCAACACAGTCGGGAATTGACACAGGGGCTACTAGCCATGTTTGCACACTAAAAGAAATGTTTTATGAGTACAAAGCTGTTGAAGGCGAACAACTCTTTATGGGAAACTCTGCTTTTGCAAAAGCTGAAGGTGTGTGAAAGGTCATATTGAAGATGACCTCTGGCAAAGAGCTCACACTCAAGAATGTGATGCATGTTCCGGACATGCACAAGAACCTTGTTTCTGGTGCTCTTATGGTGAAGAATGGATTCAAGATGGTCTTTGCTAGGATAAAGTTGTTTTGTCCAAATTTTATATGTATGTTGGGAGGGGGTACTTGGTAGATGGTATGTTCAAGATGAATGTAATGACTATTGTACCCAAAACTGTTGAGCCAAAAAAGGCTTATAAGATGACTACTGCTTCTGTTTACTTGCTTGAGTCTTCTTGTTTATGACATTTTAGATTAGGACATGCTAATTATAAATTGATTCGAATGATGATAAATCTAGATTTAATTGCCAACATAAAATTTAATCCTAATCACAAATGCCAAATATGTGTTGAAGCTAAGTTAGCTAAATCGTCATTTCCAACGGTTGAAAGGAACACAGAGCCTCTAGATTTAATTCATACTGATATATGTGACTTAAAATTTGTGCAAACTAGAGGCTGTAAAAATTACTTTATTACTTTTATTGATGATTATACCAGATATTGTTATGTTTATCTGCTGAGAAGGAAAGACGAAGCTCTTGAAGCTTTTAAGGATTATAAGAATGAATTTGAGAATCAACTTAGAAAACGGATAAAAAATGTCCGTAATGATCGTGGTGGCGAATATGATGCACCGTTTAATGAGTTTTGCTCTGGCGCCGGCATCATTCATCAAACGACAGCACCATATACACTTCAATCAAACGGTATTGCTGAACGCAAGAACCAAACTCTGAAAGAGATGATGAACGTTATGTTGATTAGTTCGGGTTTACCTCAAAACATGTAGGGGGAAGATATCCTCTCAGCGAATTCCATTCTTAATAAAATCCCTTCTAAGAAGAAGAATGAATACCCGTATGAATTGTAGAAAGGTCACAAGCCTAACTACAAAATCATGAAAGTGTAGGGGTGGTTGGCTAAGGTCGAAATACCTAAACGAAAGCAAGGAAGATAGGTCCTAAAACCATTGATTGTATATTCATTGGATATTTTCTCAATAGTAGTGTCTATCTGTTTCGGGTACACAAATCGGACATCCCTGATGTACATGAAAATGTCATCATCGAGTCTAGGAATGTTGTGTTCTTTGAGGATGTCTTTCCCTATAGGGAGAAAGAAAAACAAGAAGCACGCAAGAGCAAACTGACTTATGAGTCTGAAGAGGAGGCTGATCCTCAAGAACTTGAGGAGCCTCATCACAGTAAGAGGGCTAGGACTTCCAAGTCCTTTGGTCCTGATTTTCTGACCTATATGGTAGAAAACGAATCTAGGACATATGTTGAGGCAATGTCTTCTCCAGAAGCTCTTTTCTGAAAAGAAGCTATAAACAATGAAATAGAATCCATCATGCAAAACCACACTTGGGAGTTGGTTGATCTTCCACCAGGAAATAAACCACTCGGGTGCAAGTGGATCTTCAAGAAGAAGTTAAAGGTTGATGGTTCTATCGATAAGTACAAGGCTAGGTTGGTGGCCCAAGAGTTCTGACAAAAGAAGGCCTTGAGTTTTTTGATACCTACTCACCAGTGACGACAATCATTTCTATAAGGGTACTTGTTGTTGTAGATGCAATCAATAACCTGGAAATCCAACAAATGGATGTGAAGAATGCCTTTTTGAATGGTGAGTTGGAAGAAGAGATTTACATGAAACAACCCAAGGGGTTTGTTGTTCCAGGGCAAGAGAACAAGGTGAGTAGGCTCGTTAAGTCTTTGTATGGGCTTAAACAAGCACCAAAACAGTGGCATATTAGATTTGACAATGTTATGTTGTCAAATGGGTTTAAGATTAAAGAGTGTGATAAATGTGTCTACATTAAGAACACGCATAATGCATATGTGATAGTATGTTTATATTTGGATGACATGTTGATAATGGGAAGTACTCGTGATATCATCATGAATACTAAAAAGATGTTGACAAGGAACTTCGATATAAAGGACCTATGAGTTGCGGATGTGATACTAGGGATTAAGATCTCAAAAGTACCCGATGGACTTGTGTTGTCACAAACTCATTATATTGAGTCTGTCTTTAAAAGATTTAATGTCTTTGATGAAAGTCCATTGAGCACTCCACTTGACCTAAGTCTGCACTTAGCCAAGAATAGAGGTGAACCTGTGGATCAATTGAGATACTTTCAAGTGATTGGAAGTCTAATGTACATAACCAACTGTACACGACCAGATTTAGCATGTGCAGAGAATAAACTGAGTAGGTTCACGAGTAATCCAGATCATAATCATTGAAAAGCCAAAAATAGGTTGTTGAGGTACATAAAGCACACTATGAGTCTGGGATTACGATATACAAGATATCCCTCAGTATTAGAAGGATACTATGATGCAAACTGGATATCAGATATGAAAGATTCGAAGTCCACCAGTGGATACTTATTCACGATTGGTGGTGCTGCTGTGTCCTGGAAGTCTACGAGACAAACGTGCATAGCTCGCTCCATAATGGAAGCAAAGTTTATAGCATTAGATAATACTGGAGAAGTAGCAGAATGGCTTAGGAATTTCTTAGAGGATATTCCGTGTTGGCCTAAGCCAGTGGCTGCTATCAGCATACACTGCGATAGTCAATCGGCTATAGGTTGGGCACAGAGTAGTACGTATAATGGTAAGTCTCGACCTATACACCGTAGACACAATACCATTAAAAAATTAATCTCTAATGGTGTGATTTCCATTGATTATATAAGATCGAAGGAGAATCTTGCGGATCCGCTTACAAAATTTTAGCTAGAGATCAGATGTCAATCTTGACAACTGCAATGGGATTGAAGCCTACAACGCATGTTTCTTTTTAATGGAAACCCAACCATGTTGACTGGAGATCCCAATATAATGGTTCAAAAGGGACAACTAAGTTATAAGGAACAGTCTAGCACTTACCCATTCTGAGAGAATAAAAGTGTTGTATGCAGAGGGAGTGAGGTTAAGCAAAGCTTTTAATGATTCATATATCTTGATATTCAAGTGGGGTAGGGCAAAATACCCTTGATAAGAGGTCACCTATGTAAGTGTGAAGTGAGGCCGCTTCATGAGAATTTTGAGGCTTGAGTTCTCTAAAGCACTTTCTGAAACCAAATGTTTTCTAGGGCCGAGACGGACACAACCATGAGAACTGAAATGTGCTAGGGGAAATATTGTGTGAGTGCTATTAACTTGGTTTACACGAAAGGCTGAACAGTTCAAAACCTAGTTCACTGATTAGAGTAAATCCGATAGTACTTCACTAAGGCAGGTTCAAGGCCAAAAAAACTACCTCTCCTAATGCAATATTTTTCCGTCTGACTTCTCTTCAGAATCTTCATTTTCATTTGCATTAATTTTCATTCATGTGGGGGATTGTTGGAGATGTCCCATTTAAATGGGTTGAAACGGTCAACTTTAGCGTAAATTTCGGATATACTCCGTTGTGATTCTCCGGGAGCTTGTTACGTCTAAAAATTCTACTCACGGAGTTGACAATGCTTGGCTTTGGAATCACTAGATTCGGATATCGGGTGAATAAGAAATTAATGCCTAAAATTGGTTGGAAATGTGTAGGAGATAGAAGTTGAAGGGAGGACCTCAACTCAATCTCCCACGTAGGTAACTTGAGGCTTGTGAGCTTAAGTAAAAGAGCTAGTGTGACTCTTATAGATGTGCCCCAAAGGACAAGGCACTTTTGTGCAGGATGGAGGACTTAGATAATTACACACGCACGCACGCACGCACGCGCCGCCGTCCGTCCGGCTCGTGCTCGGCTCGTGCTCGGCTGGGCTCGGCTCGGTTCGGCTCGATTCGGGTGTTACTATTAATTTTTTTGGACAAAATTTCTTTTGAAATTAACCGAAAAAATAATTTTAATTACCTATTTAATCGTGAGGCGGTTGAAAGGTTCCAGAATAGTGTGGAAACGAATTCTGATTAATTAAGTCGGTCCGGAATTAAATTAATTCGGCCGAAAGCTTGTCTTGAGGGAAAAGTCGAGTGATTGAATCATCGGACCAATCAGAATTTAGGTGACACATCATCCGACCAATCAAATTGAGGAATTAAGTCGGCTAATGGGATTCAGAATTTTCGGCCAGAATAACTTTTCCAAGAGGAAAAGTTGGCCGACCCTAATGATGTCATCAAGCCAATCAAAATTAAACATTGGCTCATCCTCTCTACTATATAAAGAACCCCTTGGATGAAGGTTAAATCATTCAGTTTTCTCTTGTGTCTTCCACTACTAAAAGGTCGAGCATATAGTTCTAGTTTTGAGTCGAAGAGAAGTCAGAGCACGTTCTGTAAGTTCGCCGGAGTTTGGATTGTTGAAGTGCCTCTCAATCCAAAACGTAAGCCGTTGTATTTTGGGAGGCAGTTGTTACTACCGTGGACACTATACCGGAGCAATCTGTCTTAAGAAAAGAGTAACATACTCGCATTTGTTTGTCTTTTATTTATACATTGATTTTCTTTTTTCCTTTGTTTCGAGTCAGATATGTATTGTAATAGCTTTATTTCGTTAGATCTAGATTGTAATAGCTTTATTTCTTAAGATCTACACCGTCATAGTTTTATTTTATTAGATCTACTTAATAAAATAAATTTTATTTTCGAGTTACTTAATTTCTATATTTAATTATCCGTAATTACATTCGTGATTTACGGATGTGTTCCGTAACTCACTTTCACCTACGATACACATGACCAACAAACTCTTTGTTGGTATCATTTTTCGCTGGCTACCACTTGAAAAAAGATAGACAACCTGGTAAATCAAAAGTCAATTCTATTCATTAAACTCCATAATTTCGCACGTCCTTCCCTTCACGTTCTCAATTATATCAGTTAATTCTAAGTTTATTTAACACTTAAACATTCTATTTTGCAGGATATTGCCGGCCCGCGGCCCCGTACAAGCAGAAATTAAATGGAGAATAATATCATTATTATTAAAGCATGTTTGTCTCTGTTTTTGGTTCTTGTGCATTTTGCTTTTGCATCTGCACAACTGCAAGTTGGATTCTATAATTCTTCATGTCCAAAGGCGGAAATAATTGTTCAACGTGCTGTGCAAGCCAGGTTTAAAATTGATCAATCCATTACAGCTGCTTTGCTTCGCATGCATTTTCATGACTGTTTTGTCAGGGTACGTATGTCATTCTTCTTCTTCTTCTTTTTTCATCTTCTTTTAACCGAGTCAGGATATTCTCAAATACTATCCTTAAGCGATCTCGATCTAACCGCACGCACCTAAAATGTGAAAAATTGATTTAGCCGTAGATTTTTTTTTCAAAACTACGTACGTGTTTGTTGACAATGTCTAAAAAACAATTGTATTTGAAAAATCGCTCAAGTCTAATACTTGAGAGAATCCCTGCTATCTCTGAATAAACAAATCATTATTTTTCATAATTATACTTTTTATTCATGACTATACGTTTTTACTACTCTAGGGTACTTAACGGATCAGACCCACCAACCTAGGTTGCATGACTACCAGGGACGGAGCTGGGATCTTAATCTGGATGAGCTAATAGACTATATCGAGTTCGTCGGGTGGAATGGATTAATTAAGTAAGAATAATCTATAGATTAAACTGGACTACAAAGATTTTATAGTGTAATATTTTTTTTCCCCGGGTGAGCTTAGCCCCCTTTGCCTATAGACTAGATCCGCCCTTGTATGTACAGATATATTTTATGACTACGGATATGTGGGTACAGATATATACGCGAGTACAAATTTTTGAAAAATATAAGATACGGGTATGGCTGCATTTGTGTGATATTAGAAATATGTGTACATCGGTACATGTTCCCTTCATTAATTTCTGCTTGTGTTATTGTGTGGTTTGAAAACTTTTTGTTCGTTATCTAACGATATTTAATCAATTTTAAACCTCGTATTTCATTTCACATATCCAATTTATGAATATGAATACATAAATATCGTATATATCAAACCTTAATAAATTACAAATTTGTCCCTAAGTGTGGATCCTAAGTATGGGTGTCGGATGCGTATATATCGGATACGGGACGCGTTACCCAACAAATGTATCCGTACATCTGTCTGGCCCAAGTGTCGTATTCATTAAGTGTCCTAAAATTGTAATAAAAAAATGAATGATTATCGTTGAGAATTGTTATTATTAAAGATTAGAGTACATAGGCAAGAGACAATGAGAGAATATATATAAGAGGCCATGGTAGTTTTATGACGGCCTTGAATCAAATCATATCATACTTGTTCATCAATGAAAAATGAAAGAAAATGTTAAAAGTCATTGATATATATATTTTACAAACAAGGGGTCCATCATTTTATTTTATCTTATTTTCGTTTGGTAAAGGGAACGGGTTGAGATCACATTTTCAATATTGGAGTCTAATTTCAGTGTTCAAGTAAGAACTACGTTGTTTCACGTGTGTTTTGTTTTTGGGTTTTGTTTTTTTGTTATTCTTAAATTTTGTCAACAAAAAAAAAATAACACACATGAAACGACATAGTTTTTACTTGAACACCAAAATTAAACATCAATATTGAACAGGTGATCTCAACCCAAAGGGAACACCAAGTCATACAATTTAAAATTTTGATTAGGCCAAAAGTGTTGTTATTCATTTATTTTTTTAGTTTTTACGACCAATTTTATTTTATCATCACGCGTGGCACATACCGTAAACGTCAACTGTCAGATGTAAGTCAAATACATGAACATACAGTACTCATGTTCGGTAATGGATGTATCACTACTATTCTATTAAATGTCTCAAAACTATAATAAAAATATTTAGTTATGAGTGCTGATGGGTGTGATATCCCACATTGGAATATAGGAGTAGCTTTACCACCTTATAAGTGTGAGAGTTGCATAAATGTCTTGTCGACTCAGGTTAGTCTTTTTAGACCAAACGAGGACGACGTTCTAAGCAGTTGATCGGATCCTTTATGGCTTACTTAGCGCTACTAGACCCGGAAAATTTGGAGACGTAACAATTGGTATCAGAACCGACTACCAAACGGAACTAAGTGTCGGGCACCTCTAGAGTCCTCTGATAGGGACGAGTCTGAGACAAATTATGGCGATGCCGTTAGTTGCTTATAAGGAACGGAGAATGTGATATCTGATCACATTGAGAACTTATGAGACATATAAGTGTGAGACATAAATATTTTATCAATTCGGGTTAGCCATTTTAAACCAAACGAGGACGACCAGTCTAGCGATTAATCGGATTCTTTATAAACTACTTAAGACTATCGGACAGGGGTTTGGAGGACCGGGGGTTTGGAGGGTCACACTGGGAATTGAACTGAACATTACGCCTGATCCGATTCGTTTCTTTACCGACACTTGTTAGTATAACCGGTCCAATAAAACACTATCTAAGAATCTCTTCAAGCACTCTGATTGCCATGAAATAACATATAAATCACTCCTTTCTCTTACAGGGTTGTGATGCATCAATACTAATAGACTCGACTAAGAAGAAATCATCTGAGAAAGTTGCCGGCCCCAATCTAACCGTTCGAGGGTTCGATCTCATTGACGCAACAAAACAGACCCTTGAATCTGCTTGCCCATCAACAGTCTCATGTGCAGATATCATAACTTTAGCAACCCGAGACGCCGTCGCCTTAGCCGGAGGTCCGGCTTACAACGTGTCCACAGGCAGACGAGACGGGCTTATCTCCGACTCGTCTGAAGTAAATTTACCAGGACCAGAAATCTCTATATCAGCTGCATCTAAAAGATTTATTGCAAAAGGGCTTACAGTAGATGACATGGTGGTGCTTTTAGGTGGTCATACAGTTGGTGTTTCCCATTGTGGTTTCTTTCAAGATAGATTGTTTAATTTTCAAGGAACTCTAAAGGCTGATCCTACGATGAACCCAGCATTGATCAAATCGCTTTTGAAGATTTGTGGGAAGAAATTCCGGTCTTTGAAGAAAGATCCGACGGTGTTTTTGGATCAAAATACGTCGTTTGTGCTTGACAGGCAATTCTACAAACAGGTGATAGGCAATCAAGGGATACTGCAAGTGGATCAAGAACTTGCAGTTGATCCTTTGAGTTCTACACTTGTATCGAGATTGGCGGACGATGAAAATCTCTTCCGGGAAAGCTTCGCAGCTGCGATGATCAAACTGGGAAATGTGGGTGTTCTTGTGGGAAAAAACAATGGAGAAATCCGAAAAAAATGCAGAGTTTTCAACAACAAGCCACCAAAATAATCCAATGACTAGGCGACCCGGGAGAATTCGAGTTCCTATCATCTGGATTGGCACCCTCGACAAGTCGAGGGTGCGCGCTATGATATTCATCTTACCGTAGAGGAAGATTTGACCGTAGATTTATTTATTTATTCTTGTAACCAAAACAATGTCATGTAAGTGATAACTATATCAACAGCACCAGTCACTGTACAGAATCTCGATTCGTGTTTCGTAGAGGTATTACTCTTTTTTCGATATCGTATTCGTGTTTAAAATTACGTATACAATTTGCGTATTTAATATATTTTCATAACATCTGCTAGAAATATAATTAGTCACACATTTCAAAACCTACAAATGCAGTCTAATACACCATCTAAAGATGGTTTTAATATTCAGCTGCACTTACTTACAAAAGATACTGGCATGAGAGTTCATTACATGTACATAGTTTTTGTTTTTATTTTTAAATGGCAATAAAAAGATTTTATTTATGAAAATTCACTAACAAGATGCTGGAAAAGGATAGTAAATGAAGAAAGCGAAAAGAATTCGCAAAAGCAAATAACAGAATTCCAAACAAAACAAGAGACTAGTAAACTACAAGTACATAGTAATATATATTAGTATGTCATTAAACCTTACTTTTGCTAAACAATAATGGCTATAATATACTAATTAGTCTTCTCCACCATAGAAAAACATTGGCTATAGAAACTAAGTTTGAGATTTTATCATCGTGTGGCTGTAGTTTAGTGGTGAGAATTCCACGTTGTGGCCGTGGAGACCTGGGCTCGAATCCCAGCAGCCACAATTTTATCTTGTTTTTGCCTATAAGCATCTTTTTTTCCCCCTATATTACATATTTTAAAAAATACGTCAAGCAAGTTGCGGATGCAGATCGAAGTAAGAGCACATGCAGTAGATAGTGTAAATGTTTTAAACACCACAATTTTATCTTGTTTTTGCCTATAAGCATCTTTTTTTTCCCCTATATTACATATTTTAAAAAATACGTCAAGCAAGTTGCAGATGCAGATCGAAGTAAGAGCACATGCAGTAGATAGTGTAAATGTTTTAAACACCGTATTTTAAAGATTTTAACAATCAGATTTTAAAAAAAAATAACACTACAATAGATACTCTATTTTTTTTTCTGTAAACTACAGATTGTGTAAAATTTCCTTTATATTTACCGTGTTACGTAAAATAAAATAAAAACTGATGCATTTCAACTTAAATAGAGTTTTTGTAAACTAAACAAAAATATGTATTTAAAACTGTAAAATGAAGTATTTTTTTAAAGCATCCGATGCAAGTGTTCTAAAAGCTGTAAATGTAAATAGAAGAGCCAGAAAATATTGTCTCTGCCGGACATTTAAAAAAAAAACATCAACCACGTTGCAGTCTTGCAGATTCACATTGAGGTAAAGGATCTAAATACAACACTGTACATGTAGCAGTTAATCATTCGATGACCCGTTTTAATAGGGAGTGTCTGCATCAAAATATTTTTCCTGCCTTGTCAGGGGCGTCAATCCCTGGACACGGACCAACAAGGCCACGGCCTAGAGCCCTCCTTAAAAATGATATTTTAAAGTCCCGTTTTTATATGCTTGTAGTGTATTTTAGATACATTTTTTATTTTATTTAAATTAAAAAACTTTGATAATACTTGGTAAATCAATACACATATTTAAAAAAAAAATATTTTACCAACCTATATACTCTTCCTACACTTGGGAACATAGTTTAATTTAAAAATATGGGAAATTAGGGATAATGACACAATCTGGAATATTTTTAAGAATAGGACACATTACATATTTTTATAAGAAAGATGACAATGCGTGATTTTATACTGAGATGAAAACAAATGAATCACGAAAATCGGTGAATCTCTCAATGAATTCCGAAATCAATGAATTTCGACAGTGAATCCCGAAAATCAGTGAATTTCGATAATGAATTTTGAAAATTAGTGAATTTTGATAGTGAATTTCAACAGTGAATTTAAACAGTGAATTTCGACAGTGAATAAATAGTTTTGTCCTTTATGCAAAAATTTCAAAAGACTGTCTTTCTACTTAATTGATGAAATATTTATGTCCTTCTCCCTCATTCCCCCTTAAAAATAACCACACTACATCGTAATTTTTTTACACACTTCAGTGTTCTAAAACAAAATTTTGTCTTGGTATCCAATTCTGGCATGGACGCTCCTATGCCTCGTAATATATGCGGGAAAATTGGAATTTTAGTCCGATAACTTTACCCGTTTTCGATTTTCGTTTTGTTTTTCTTTCCGTGTGAATTTTGGTCTCATCACTTTAAAAAGTTGCAGAAAATGGTCTGTCTGGCAGAAAAGTGACTTCATGACTCATTTTTTTGAAAATTTGCTGATGTGGCTTCCACATAAGGCTGACGTGGGCATCTGGTCCAAATTTTCGCCCATACCTCTCAAAAAGCTGATTTTGGAAGGAAAATTCCTCTGACCTAATTTCCCTCTTCTTTTATATCCCTATTGTCCCTCTTCTCACTTCTCGTCCCTCTTCTTCCATCTTCTTCGTTCTTTATTTTTCTTACTGCAAAATCGATTGAAAGCAAGACAAAGAATGATGAAAAGCTTATTGATTCGAAAAGAAACCTGCAATTTTGGAGGAAAAATTCCCTCTAATCTAATTCCCCTCCTCTTTTATATCCCTATTTGTCCCTCTTCTCACCTCTCGTCCCTCTTCTTCCATCTTCGTTCTTGACAAAAAAATGATGGAAAGCTTATTAATTCAAAAAGAAACCTGCAAGGTTTTGCTCAGTATAAAGAGGAACACCCACAAAAGTGCAAATTTTGCACAATGACTCTTCATTCCAAAAAGCAAGAGGGAGATTGGGAAAAATTGAATCCAAATTGGAACAGTTGACACATCCTCCATACTAAAATTAAAAAATTCAAGCATTTTATCAAGCAAAAGTGGCTTACTCATTTGAAGGTGTTTGTTAAGCTCATTTTCGAGGTGTTTTGCAGTTATGGTTAACCTTATTTTTATGGTTTTATGCAGAAAATTTTATTCCACAACCGTTCATGTCAATTGAAATCCATTATAACAATTGACTCATATCTGTAGTTAGAAAAAATCCTCCACAAACACTTCATGTCCACATTGAATTTGCTTATTTTGCTACTAACCTAAGGGGAACAAACTCTGTTTTGCCCAAGAAGTTTTAGCAGCAGTAGTTCAAGATTTATTTGCAACAATACCATCCATTATTCTAGAAGGAGCAACAACAGCCTCTGCAAGACTGCAACCAAATCATCAACAACCACAAGACTAATTCCTCCATCGAAATGACCCTCAAAAACAGGAACAATCACATCAGGTAACACAAGAGCAGAATTACCAGACTATTCAATAATGCTACCAACAGGATGCTTCAAAGGAGAGACATTTACAAGGTTAAACTTTGATACCTTGGCAACAAGAGGAGGAGCAGCGGCAACAGTTGTAGCAGCAGAATCCACTACTAAGGAGGTGCCTTTCATTGAGGGATGGATTGCAGATAGAAATTTTCCAGACTTCAATCGCATTGAATAAGAATCGATAGGAGCTCTAGACATCAAAAGAAACAGAAGAGTCTGAGTTATGAGCTGGAGTAACCGATTTTCAGAACATTGGTACTTCAATTTCATCAAACGATGAAGCTTTCTTAGCGCGAAAGGGCAATTACAGGGGAAATTTCATCAGAATCTGAATTCTGAAGAATGTGCAAGAACAATCTTGGGATTCCTACGATTTTTCTTACCCAAGGAACAATGAAAGAGAACGAACTAGCAGTCAACAAAAGAGAAGCTCAGAAGAAGAGGATTGCCGGCCTGAAAGTGACAGGAGCCATTGCCGCCGGTGATTGACTGACATCATCTTCTCTTTAGATGAGGCCGAGTATTAGCTCAGTTTGCTTATTTATTTCTTTGATGAAGTCATAGTTGTAGATGATGATGTCACCATTTGTGTTAGTTGTTTTGGTGAATCATCAAGGTTGTTGAGTTTGTTTTCTTTATGGTCAAGGGATGTGTTTCATGCGTGTATAAGGATGGCCATTCAGTTAGAGGAAAAGGGATGATAAACAAATTCCCTCTCTAAACTCTTCTCTCTGTTTCATCTTCCTCCCTCTCTGTTTTCCCCCTTTACTGCATATTTTCTTCTTTGTTGCTGACAATTGGTAGCAGAGCCAATCTGTCCTTGGAAAGATGGCCGACGGAACTCGCTCAAAGGTGGTGGAAGAGATACCGAGAGCTCAGTCCAGAATCAACGACATGCAAGCAAAATTTAACGATGATCTCCGGCAATCTCAATCGGAGATCAGACAAGAACAGAGTAGCATGCAATCTACATTGAACGGACTCACAGCACAGATGGAACAAGTTCTCTCAATGCTGCATTCTTTACAAAAGGGAAAGGATAAAGAGACAGTGGCGATTGAAGATCGATCAGCACCCATTTTACCAACACCAACCTCAGCAAAACTGACCCCTCACTCCACCATTCATTCTCAAATGATGAAGGCTGAATATGACACTTATGAGGTAAAACACCCCAAACTTGACTTTCCAATTTTCGATGGGGTCGATCCTAGAGGGTGGGTGAGACGTTGTGATCGATATTTTCATATAAATAAGACCCCAGATGATCATAAGGTAGGGATTGCTGAATTGTATTTAAAAGGGAGGGCGGATGCTTGGTATGGGGGTTGGAGAATGGATTATCCCCAAGTGTCATGGCATTTCTTTTTGCAAAGAGATTTGTAGGAGGTTCTGTAATCAATCCTTGGTTGATGTACTTGAGGAATTTGAGAAATTGGTTCAGAATGGAACAGTGGAGGAGTATCAAACCAAATATGAGGATTTAAAATCCCTGGTTAAGGAAATGAACCCAGGTCTGCCGGATTCCTATTATGTCAACCGATTCATTGGTGGTTTAAGAGATGAGATTAGACCTTTAGTGAGGATGATGGATCCTAAAACAGCCATAAAAGCCCTGGAAATTGCTAGAGCACAGGAAGCCATCTCTGATTCCATTGTTATGAGAGCAAAAGGAACCAAAAACACAATCCCTGCCTCAAGAGTGGCAATTAACATGACCACTGAATCACCTGCTGCTAAAACAAATGGGGGATTCAACAGGAACATAACACCTGCACAGTTACAGGAGAAAAGAGCAAAGGGTTTATGTTTCAGGTGCGATGAAAATTTTGTTCCAGGCCACAAGTGTAAGAACAAGCTGTTGAACTTCATTTTAATGGATGAAGAGGAGGTCTATGGTGAGATTGTAGCAGAAGAAGAGAATCCAGTGGTTCAAATCTCTGATGATGGGAGCTGTGAGTTCACTCAACTATCTTTAAGTACACTGACTGGCCAAGCATCAGCCAGCACGATCAGAATCCAGGGGCAACTCGAAAAAAGGTATATTTCAATTCTAATTGATAGTGGCAGCTCACAAACCTTTTTAGACAGTAATTTGGCCAAGGAGTTGAGATGTGTGATTGAGCCTGCAAAACATATGGTGGTGACAGTAGCTGATGGGAATAATATGAAGAGTGACTCTGTGTGTCCTAATCTTCCATGGCTGATGGGTGGGCATAGGTTTACTTATGATGTCAGGCTTATCAAACTAGGAGGCTGTGATATGGTGTTAGGGGTAGATTGGATGAAACAGTACAGCCCACTCCTATTCGATTTTGATCATTTGCAGCTATCATTTAAGAAAGATGGTGAGGACTGTTAGGAAATCTACGCGGGAACGCAGCGGAATTCAAAAATTTATTTCCTATCGACCCAAGATCGACTTCGTTTAAGCAATAAACAAACAAGTAGTAGACGGTGGTTACCTTGGTTGATCTAAAAGATCGACGCTTTGACCGTCTGGGAGAGTAGTTCAAAGACGGAGCCGCCCAAGTGTTCGGCCTCTACCGCATTAGTCCACACGAATGACCGCGGAATCCCATCATGGATTCTTATTGGAAAACTCCGGTTGCTAGACCGGCCTTTTCCCCTCTCCAACTCTCATAGGATGCTCTCCAATTTTACACAAGAACTATTAGCTCTTGGAATTATGATGTCATAAAAAGAGCTTGACACCCACCTCCTATTTATAGTGGTTGGGGCGCCTATGTAGTGTGGATGAGAAGAAAACCTTTTTCCAATAAAATAAGGAAAATATAATTGATTGATTTATCTCATTTATTATAATATCTCATATTAAATAAATCAGGATTTTGTCAATATCTCATATGAATAATATTAAAGATATTGTCAATATCTTATATTGACAATATTTACCTTTTATTATATTACCATAAATCGATTCTACACATATGTATATATCACATATATATTACACATATAAATCTATTAAATATATATACATTGGAAACATGTGTGCACATGCATATCTAATATGCTTCATACGTTGGAAGCACACATGCATATATATATATTATTTTATTTTATTTTATTAATATCTAATATTAATAATAGGTAATATCATTAATTAAATTCTTGTAATCTAAGTGTATCTTATACACATTAAATGTGGCGCCCCTTTGACCAACAAATTGGCTTCCGGAATATTCTTTAATTAATATAATATTATTAATATCTTGTATTTAATTTATTCATAATAAATAAATACCACCATATTAATTTTACCACTATAACCTTTATAGTCGTGAGATAAATTCTTTCCTTAATTGGTTATCATCTATAACCACATTTTAATCCGGCTAGATGTTCTTATGTGTGTGACCCGATAGGCTTCGAATATGTTGGCCGTGAGACACAAAGTGCAAATTACGAAAATGCCCTTCATGCCTAACGATCACGGGATAGCGTCAAAGCAACACACCGTGACCCCAATCATCGGAAGAGTCAAATGCAATGACTACTACCTTTCATGTGAAACAGATTACCGTGTAACTTACAATCCTATCATTGTAATAATATCCATACGGTCGTTAGTCGAGTGTCAAAACATCAACGACCGTATCTTATAATCTGGATATCAAGCTCTCTCAAGTAACACATTTACTCCCACTTTGCAAAGATTCACGAGTAAGACATTCCTTATAAGAAGGCCATTTCGGATATTCGATCCCAATCATAGGATACGCGATTCCCGGACGACCAATCATGTATACTCCGCGATGCTTTGAAAGATCACACCCAATCACTACTTGCATGATCGCCCGTGGCTGGTGGAAACCTCAATAGTGTCAAAGCATGACAATCCACACCGTGATGCCATGAAGACTCGGTCTTAAGGATAATTACACAACCGCCACATAGTGTGACACTTATCCGTGTAAGTGGGTCGATCCTAACGACGCATTCTCTAATACACGTCCACGCATACCGGTCAAGTGTCTCAACACTTCGATAGGCGAGATCTATCCACGCCGCCTTAAAGCAGAAGACATCTAATACGTGCTAGTACATTTATACTATCAATGCCCTGTTTAATAGTACATCGCCTAGAGACATTTAAGTATCAAACTTATTAAAGTGATTAGAGATCTCATCAACCATAATCGCTTATCATGGTTTCTCTACCACGATTTAATACTAAGGGCGTTATCATATAACAATTCATAATTGGTTCTTTAAAAGAACAGATATATATGACAACATAAAAGCCATTTTATATATGTATAAACATAAAGAAATAGTATAAATGATCCGACCCGGTCGGATCCGGTCCAACCGATTGGGTTTAGGACACTATTCCAACAATCTCCCACTTGGCCTAAAACCAATCACTCGCATACACACGAGACCAAGTTGAAACACAAGAATCTCATGCAATACTGCGAACTAGCCACTAGCCATGAGCGGATCGCCATCCGTGGGGACTCAGACTATCTTCACAACATGTTCCAAATGACCAAGTCAAAGGAACCGCCTTACACACACACGAATCTCTCCGACGAGACCACGGTCCTTGCTTCAAGCAATAAATCCACTTACTATATCAGCTATATAGAAAAGGTGGAAGAACCGTACAAGGTTCGGGAATGAACCTTCAGATCCATGTATTGCTCTCGGCGCGCTTCTAAGGCACTTCTTGTGTTTTGGCCTAGTTGTAGAATTTACTGAGTGACCCATAGCCAAGAACATTTCGACTCTTTGTATCACTTAATTAAAGTGATTGCAAACCCATTGTAGCTCCCACTCGCCTTCATAAGACTCGGGATATAAATGCAGTATAACTATATTTATTTAATTCCAAGTTTCAATAAACTAGAAACTTTCCTTAACTTGTTTAAGGATATTCTCGACAATTACAGATTTACTTTCATACTTGCTCATGACTATTCATGGACTATGAACATCCGGCATTACCTATAAGATGGTTCCTATCGCATGAGTGAAGGAAACCTTCCATAAGCATCATCTTTCACCTTATCTTTAGGACCAACGCCCTAACATAGATAGATCTCACGATCTATGCTAAACTTCTTTTAGCATCACATCATATAGGTAAACTATAATCTAACAATGATTAAATCTATCACTATAGATTCTTATTTCTAAAATAAGAGGCGCTAATCCAAGTGCTTTAAGTAAAGATCTTGAATTACCAAACACTAATTGATCGTGACATGGGGTATTAATTCTTGAGAGAGATGTCCAATACCTTACTCGAAAATCGTAACACACTCCCACTATCCATCATGCACATGGGCATATCCTTCTTTGACTAAATCAAACTCCTTTGATTATCAAACAAAGAAATTGTCTAGAGAAACTTGTATGAGTCCATAAATGGATCTCGTGGACTTACGTGTCATGTTATTGTCTATGAACATCGAGCTTTACGCCCAACGTCTTCAACACTATCATATAGTCATGATACGGTTACAACAAGCTTAGTCTGAATAGAGGCCCGGGCTCATTTGGCAAAGATAAAGACAATTACAAGGTTTACACCTCATACCCTTCCGTCATTATAGCCTTATGGTAATCATATTACTATCCATGTCACCTTTCAGTGGACACTCCCTTAGGTAAGGCAGACTAGGTTCACAACACTGGTTGTCTTTGATGGAATCTAATTCGAGATATTATGGCTCTAGCCATATCTCTCAATATTGCCTCTCAAACATTCTTTCATAAGTCGTGAGATATTCATTCTTCAAGATGAACATACCAAAGACCTTTTCAGGCTTAAGGTCATCCACAGACTTACTGAGAACTTTTGTGTGCCTCGAGCGTTGATCTACACCTCATCGCTATGTGGCGTCCGCTCACGTTCTATGGTTGAATATATCTTTGTGGATCTCAAACTACGTTTGAGATCTAAATCTACTCCCACTGTTTCTTTTGGAAGAAACACTTCCTCTAGAAGACAGCATGTTTGGAGACAAACATTTTGCTCCACGGACAAGTAGATAATATCCAGTGACTTGCTAAGACATTCCACAAAGTTGCATATGTCGTACTAGGCTCCAAGCCTTTCTGACTTTGCCTATGACAACTTCAAATCATCGGTTAAGATAGATTCGACATTATCTTCTTCCATGTCTAATATGGAATTTATTCAACCTTTATTCTTTGGAACTCGGTTAAGTATAAGGGCACTATCCCGAAACGGGTTAGGGATACTTCGCATGGCCTGCGTCACACCTTTATCATATAAAGTGTTGTTTCTATTTTGGGAACACAATCCAATTGCGTATCCCAAATATGGTATCCTTGAAGGGAGAATCTTATTCCTTTTCAGACGACTTCTGAAACACCCTTCAGGTATTAATTACTTCAATCCAATTGAAGATTAATTCCTAAGTAGCTCATCAAACTCATATTCGTACTAGCTCGAACTTTTCGGGCTTCCGAATTTTTCACTTTACTAAGTACACTTGACTATTTCTAAAAATAGTCATAGAGATTAACAAACAATTATTTGTGGCATTAATTGTCATAAGCCAACAAACATCGGTATGTTTAGGCTTTAGACAATTTTTCTAGAATTTATAACCTTTTCATAAAAGGTATTTTAGTCCTCTTTGGATAAGATCGTTAACCCACATGATTCATAATCATATGGTTCAACATCATCGAATGATGTTTAATTACACGCTTCTCTTCCGGAGAGAGCGTGTCTAGAACAACCACAAATATCAAGGATAATGACCATACAAATATTCGGTTGAGATCTCATCACATATATCAACTATTTAGTGACAACAATATAGTATGTTAGATTGGTGACCATCCAATTTTATCGAATAACATTTATTCTTTACAATTGAATGTGTCTACTAAATCCTAACAAATAACTCGAACTTGTGTCCTTCATAAGAACGGAACATAATAACATTTATTTAGTTCCTTTATCGGTTTACTAGATCCGAGAAAGTGTCACAACGTTTGCTTCACCTTCCATATATCTGTATTTAATCTTTCTAATTTAATCATACTCGCAAGATATCATATATCTAAGAGTTGACTTGAACTTAGATAGATTTATCTCAACTTACTTGCCTAGAACAGAAACTTCAATAAGTTCTCTATTTAAGCACATGCCCTAACTTTTCCCTTTTTAATCCTTTAAGCACTTGAGAAATGTTTCTTATTGTAGTCTTCATAAGACTTAAGAAAGATCACAAGAGCTATGTCTTTGATTTCCTTTCATAAAGAAAATCTAAAGTTTATTAAATAGTTTATTTAACCTTTTAAATCGTATTTAAAACATTAACTATTTAATTAACCTTTAAGCAATGATAGAATTAAGTCGATACTTAAATCTTACAATTTTGAAAACAACCTTTCCAAAATTAGATCTCGGTCATTCTTATTCAACGTTTGAATTAATTGTCATCGTATGATGTGAATGATCATCTTGGATCGTATATCAATATATGACTAATTCGTTGAAACTAATTTCAAATGATTTAATCATATCATGAGCTTCTGCTTTCATTAATAATTAAAGTCTTGGAGTACTCCATCAAATATGTAGTCTCCTTGTCTCTAACTACTATAACGGGATTGCTCATGTCATTGCTTATTTTAAAAGGATTAAAAATTACTTAATCATTCTTGAGAACGTTTCTCAAACAGTCATAATTTGGTTTTACTAATCGAGAAAAACATAAATATAAAAGTTTGCTAAAAAACTACAACATAAAAATGAAGATAAAAGAGTGTTGTTGTTTATACACGCAAAATCAAAAATGGTCTTTTGGTTTATGATTTTGCTCCCACTAGTCAACTACTTCCAATTGACTTTCAAGAATTATTAATTTCTTTAGTGGACAAGATCCCACTAAACTACCGCGACCCGCTTTGGGTGGTGGGCGAAAATAGTCTAATAGGTAGACAACAACCCTTTGTCAATCGTATCTTATACGACTCTTGTTGTTTGACTAGTCAACTCTTTGACAATTTTCATCTTATGAAGTAGTCAAACCCTTGCCTCTAATATCCAAACGACCCCGCTTTGGTGGTGGCGAGAGAATTCTTAGTCAAGTCATAACCCCAATATTCGTGAGATCTCATACGATCATATCTCTATAATGACGATATACGAGGAGGTAGGTCAACCCCCGCTTTGGGTGATGAGTTGGATCGAACAAGGGCTCTTCACCGTCATTATAATATGGGAGGCAATTTCAACTTGATTCTTTTGAGGTGGAAATATTTATGTAAATTAATTCACTTAATTAATTTTTAATCATGGTCTCATCATAAATATGTCTATCTCTATAAACATACATCCTACACATTTATCTAGATCGTACTAGTCATGCATCTATCGTATCATATAAAATAAATACAAGCACAAAATAAATAAATGCGTAAAATAACCGGTATGATCATGGACTTTTCCTAGAGTGCGGTTTGAATACAAATCGAGCGAAACCGCTGGTCACAATCTAAGGGTAGGCTATGCAACCGCTAATAGGATCTTTAATGCTCCAATTTCCAATGGGATCTTTATTTTCGTCTTTCTTTGGTCTCCATCTTCTCGCTCCATTCTTGTTACATTTAATTCTATCGAATAAAATAAATACACCCGCCGCTTTGCGGGGGGGAGCTTACTGAGGAATGGGATAAATGCAGAAAATAAACTAGGTCACGTTCTTCATAATGGCCTAGGACAATTTTTAAACCAACAGAAAAATTAAATCATTCACATCTATCCTATCGGTCGAAGTCAGCGATCAATCGGAGTCCATATAATCATATTATATCTACTATATCTAATCCATACAATAAAATCTTATGAAAAAGATAAAATTAAAATTTAACTACTTGCGTCTTAAGTAATCAATTAACATTTAATCTATTAAATAATTTTATCCAATCAATTAACTAATTAACATTTAATTAATTAAATGATTTTAATCGAAATAAAATTAACGATTAATTTTAAACCGATTTTAATTTTAACTTTAATAAATTAGAACTATTCCAAAATAAATCAAAATTAAAATTATTTTCTTTTGTTTCTTTCCTTTTGATTCGTAATCAAAAGGATGCTTTAGTTTCTAAACCAAATTTGCTTAAAGCGCGCCACTTTCCAAAATCAAAATTTTGAAGTGGCGCAAGCGCCAGCGCTTTTACAAATCAAATATTTGAAAGGGCTTGAGCTATTCCAAATCAAATATTTGGAAAGGCCAAATAATTTTAGTTTAAGCTCGCCACTTTCCAAAATCAAAATTTTGGAAGTGGCGCAAGCTAAGCGCTTTTCCCAAATCAAATATTTGGAAAGGCTTAGCCTATTCCAAACAAAGTTTGAAAAGCCATTATTATTTTAATGCCATGTGGCAGATCCCAATGGCCAAACTATTTGAACCATTGGTTAGTTGCGCGACACAACTAAACAAAGGAGATTTTAATCACAACTATGAACCATATTGAATCACAAAATACACAAAACAAAAATTTGGAGATCCGCCAAAGCATTGACCGTCAATCATCATTTGCGGCGGCGAGTTGCCCTCTTTGCCGCCGCCGCCGCTTGACCGCGCCCGGTGGTGGTGCCGCCACAATGATCGGCCGAGCACCACCCGATCCCCTTTTTTTTTTTTTTTTTTTTTTTTCTTTTCATGTATCAATTTTGCAAATCAAAATCTTTCATCTTTTAATTACGTGATTTAAGCGATAAAATTAACTACGCAAATTAACATGCTTATTGCTTAAGCTCAAGCTCGCTCCGATACCACTTTGTTAGAAATCTACGCGAACGCAAGTGAATTCAAAAATTTATTTCCTATCGACCCAAGATCGACTTCGTTTAAGCAATAAACAAACAAGTAGTGAGCGGTGGTTACCTTGGTTGATCTAAAAGATCGACGCTTTGACCGTCTCAGGAGAGTAGTTCAAAGACGGAGCCGCCCAAGTGTTCGGCCTCTACCGCTAGTCCACACGAGCGACCGCCGGAATCCCATCATGGATTGCTATTGGAAAACTCCCGTTCTGCTAGACCGGCCTTTTCCCCTCTCTCCAACTCTCTATAGGATGCTCTCCAATTTTACACAAGAACTATTAGCTCTTGGAATTATGATGTACAAAAGAGCTTGACACCCACCTCCTATTTATAGTGGTTGGGGCGCCCCTATGTAGTGTGGAGGAGAAGAAAACCTTTTTCCAATAAAATAAGGAAAATATAATTGATTGATTTATCTCATTTATTATAATATCTCATATTAAATAAATCTAGGATTTTGTCAATATCTCATATTGAATATTCCCAAGATATTGTCAATATCTTATATTGACAATATTTACCTTTTATTATATTACCATAAATCAATTTACACATATGTATATATCACATATATATTACACATATAAATCTATTAAATATATATACATTGGAAACATGTGTGCACATGCATATCTAATATGCTTCATACGTTGGAAGCACACATGCATATATATATATTATTTTATTTTATTTTATTAATAT
Source organism: Gentiana macrophylla (assembly GCA_026214975.1). Classification (NCBI taxonomy): domain Eukaryota; kingdom Viridiplantae; phylum Streptophyta; class Magnoliopsida; order Gentianales; family Gentianaceae; genus Gentiana; species Gentiana macrophylla. The sequence continues at coordinate 8,832,061 of CM047812.1, read as the reverse complement.
CTAATATTAATAATAGGTAATATCATTAATTAAATTGCACAATCTAAGTGTATCTTATACACATTAAATGTGGCGCCCCTTTGACCAACAAATTGGCTTCCGGAATATTCTTTAATTAATATAATATTATTAATATCTTGTATTTAATTTATTCATAATAAATAAATACCACCATATTAATTTACCACTATAACCTTTATAGTCGTGAGATAAATTCTTTCCTTAATTGGTTATCATCTATAACCACATTTTAATCGGCTAGATGTTCTTATGTGTGTGACCCGATAGGCTTCGAATATGTTGGCCGTAGACACAAAGTGCAAATTACTTAAAATGCCCTTCATGCCTAACGATCACGGGATAGCGTCAGCAACACACGCGTGACCCCAATCATCGGAAGAGTCAAATGCAATGACTACTACCTTTCATGTGAAGCGATTACCGTGTAACTTACAATCCTATATTGTAATAATATCCATACGGTCGTTAGTCGAGTGTCAAAACATCAACGACCGTATCTTATAATAACGGATATCAAGCTCTCTCGAAGTAACACATTTACTCCCACTTTGCAAAGATTCACGAGAGTAAGACATTCCTTATAAGAAGGCCATTTCGGATATTCGATCCCAATCATAGGATACGCGATTCCCGGACGACCAATCATGTATACTCCGCGTGCTTGATGATCACACCCAATCACTACCGCATGATCGCCCCGTGGTGGTGGAAACCTCAATAGTGTCAAAGCATGACAATCCACACCGTGATGCCATGAAGACTCGGTCTTAAGGATAATTACACAACCGCCACATAGTGTGACACTTATCCGTGTAAGTGGGTCGATCTAACGTCGACGCATTCTCTAATACACGTCCACGCATGTCCAAGTGTCTCAACACTTCGATGAGCGAGATCTATCCACCCGCCTTAAAGACAGAAGACATCTAATACGTGCTAGTCATTTTATACTATCAATGCCCTGTTTAATAGTACATCGCCTAGAGACATTTAAGTATCAAACTTATTAAAGTGATTAGAGATCTCATCAACCATAATCGCTTATCATGGTTTCTCTACCACAGTTTAATACTAAGGACGTTATCATATAACAATTCATAATTGGTTCTTTAAAAAGAACAGATATATGACAACATAAAAGCCATTTTATATATGTATAAACATAAAGAAATAGTATAAATGATCCGACCCGGTCGGATCCGGTCCAACCCGATTGGGTTTAGGACACTATTCCAACAAGGACATCATCCTTAAGAGTGTGGGAGATGCACAGCTCAAGTTTATGAATTGTAAGAGTTTAAGAAGATCTCTTAAAGAAGGATCTTGTGGTTTATTGGGATGTATATATTCCTTACATACTGAGATTCAAGAATCAGAAAAGGAGGTTGATCTGTCTCTTAAAAGAGTGCTGGATTCTTATGCTGATGTTTTCCAAGAACCCTTAGACCTACCACCAAAGAGAGAATGGGTTCATGATATCAACCTCAAGGAGGGCACCACTCCTTTTAAAAGCAGTCCTTACAGATACTCACACCATTTGAAGGGAGAAATAGAAGAGTTGATTGAAAACATGTTGAAACAGGGAATTCTACAAAATAGCAACAGCCCCTTTGCATCTCCTATGTTGTTGGTAAGGAAGAAAGATGGAGGATGGAGGTTGTGTGTGGATTATAGGAGGTTAAATGAGCATACCATTAAGGATAGTTTCCCTATTCCAATCATTGATGAGTTGCTTGATGAATTGGGACATGCTAAGTGGTTCACCAAAATTGATCTAAGATCCGGATTCCATCAGATTAGGATGAAGGAACAGGTTGTGGGAAAGACAGCCTTTGTAACTCACCAAGGGCATTATGAATTCATGGTTATGCCATTTGGTTTGACAAATGCCCCGGCCACTTTTCAGAAATGTATGAATGGTATATTGAAGAAATTCCTCAGGAAATCAGTTTTGGTCTTCTTTGATGATATATTAGTATACAGTGCTGACTGGGAGTCACATATCAGACATCTGAGTGAGGTATTACAGGTTCTCAGGGAGCATAAATTCTATGCAAAGACTAGCAAATGCTCTTTTGGACAGAGGAAGATTGAGTATCTGGGGCATATAATCCAAGATGGGGCTGTGCAAGCAGATAACAAGAAAATAGCAGCTATACAAGACTGGCCTAGACCTAAAAGTGTCACTGAGCTGAGAGGTTTTTTGGGTCTCACTGGATTCTATAGAAGATTTGTGAAAGGATATGGTTGTATTGTGAGACCACTCACTGATCTTTTGAAGAAGGATGGTTTTTGTTGGTCAGAAGATGCTGAGAAGGCTTTTATTTCACTTAAGGCAGCTATGTGTGAACCCCCTGTTTTGGCCTTTCCTGACTTTGCCATTCCTTTTTGCATTGAAACTGATGCATGTCTTACAGGGGTAGGAGCTGTGTTGCAGCAAAGGGGAAAACCGATTTCTTATCTGAGTAAAGCTTTCAAAACCAGAGAATTGGGGCTGTCCACCTATGAAAAAGAGTTGATTGCAGTTATTATGGCTGTGACAAAGTGGAGGCATTACATTCAAGGGGCTAAATTCATTATCAAAACTGACCAACAGAGTTTGAAATTTTTGTTAGATCAAAGGGCCACTACTTCACTTCAACAAAAGGGGATCTCAAAACTAATGGGGCTGGACTTTAAGATAGAATATAAAAGAGGAAGAGAGAACATTGTGGCAGATGGCCTGTCTAGGCAGCCTCATGAAAATGAAAATCAGAATTTAAGGGAAGAGACACTCATGGCTGTATCAAATCTAGTACCAAACTGGTTGCAGGAGGTTATTGATAGCTACAATGGTGATCAAATGGCAGAAGGGTATATACAAAAGCTAGCAGTAGATGCAAATGCTGTTCCTGGGTTTGAACTACATCAAGGGATCCTAAAATATGGGGGCAGGATTTTCATTGGTGCAAATGGGGAATTGAGGCATTCCATTTTGCATCAGTTACATCAGTCCCCTGTTGGTGGACATTCTGGTATACAGGCCTGTTTTAAGAGAGTAGCTGCTAATTTCTATTGGCCAAATATGAAGAAGGATATTGAGGAGATGATAAAAGGGTGCTTGACATGCCAGCAGTGTAAAAGCAGCCATCAACACCCTGTAGGTCTGTTACAGCCCCTACTTATTCCAGGGCAGGCATGGGAGAGTATTGGGATGGATTTTGTTGAAGGCTTACCCAAGTCAGATGGGAAAGAGGTTATTATGGTGGTGGTGGATAGATTCACTAAGTTTGCTCACTTTATACCACTAGTGAAGGCCTACACTGCTGAATTAGTGGCCACTGAATTTCTGATGCAGGTTTATAAGCTCCATGGTTTGCCTAAGACTATAGTATCTGACAGGGACAGAGTTTTTACTGCTGAATTTTGGTCTCAATTGATTCAAAAGGTAGGAGTTACCCTCAATATGAGCTCTGCATATCATCCACAGACGGATGGACAAACAGAAAGGGTGAATCAATGTTTGGAGATGTACTTAAGATGTATGGCTTTTCATAGGCCTCTCCAGTGGAAGTCATGGTTGCCTCTTGCTGAATATTGGTATAATACCAATCATCACACTGCCTTAGGAAGAACTCCATTTGAAGCATTATATGGCCAGCTGCCCTCTTCATTACCCCTTGGGAGTTTTTCCTCTTCAGCCCCAACATCTGTGGATGAATTTTTGAAACAAAAGCAAGCCATTACTAAGGAGTTAAAGGACCATCTGAATTTAGCTCAGGCCCGGATGAAGATTTTTGCTGATAGAAACAGACTTGAGAAAGAATATCAGGTGGGGGATCATGTGTTAGTTAAATTGCAGCCTTATAGATAGTCATCCTTGGCAGTGAGAAGGAATGTGAAACTCTCTGCTCGTTATTTTGGTCCTTATGTGATTGAAGCCAAAATCAGTCCAGTAGCTTACAAGTTGACACTTCCAGCAAGTTCACAGATTCATCCGGTTTTCCATATATCTATGTTGAAGAAATTCGTTGGTAATGCTCCTCCCACCTCTGCATCTCCTCCAATTACTTCTCCAGACGGTCAGTTGGTACTATATCCAGAAGAAAGGCTTGGGATCAGGACTATAAAGAGGCATAATGCTCCAGTTGTTCAGTGGCTCATCAAATGGATTAACTTGGATGTTGATCAAGCTACTTGGGAGGATTACACTTTCATTAAGAAGCAATTTCCAGAATTTGTACCAACTTGAGGACAAGTTGGTTGTTTAAGAGGAGGGGTTTGTCATGTTTTTGAGTTAAAAAATGTAATGGGCCGAGTATTAGCTCAGTTTGCTTATTTATTTCTTTGATGAAGTCATAGTTGTAGATGATGATGTCACCATTTGTGTTAGTTGTTTTGGTGAATCATCAAGGTTGTTGAGTTTGTTTTCTTTATGGTCAAGGGATGTGTTTCATGCGTGTATAAGGATGGCCATTCAGTTAGAGGAAAAGGGATGATAAACAAATTCCCTCTCTAAACTCTTCTCTCTGTTTCATCTTCCTCCCTCTCTGTTTTTCTCTCTTTACTGCATATTTTCTTCTTTGTTGTTGACATTGCTGGCCTGAAAGTGACAGGAGCCATTGCCGCCGGTGATTGACTGACATCATCTTCTCTTTAGATGAGGGGGTTGGGATTTGGGAATGACTGATTTTGTGCAATTAGGGATTTGGCAATTGATATTCCCTGCTATTTCAACCAACTTGTCAAAAATGGGAGGTTCTATCACAGAGCTTGATATGGAGAGTGGATTACAGAATATGATATGACTACACAGCTTCATTTCAGAATGAATTCATGCCCATATGTGTGGTGCCATATATCTTGCCATGTCACTCACATATGTGAGCTCTTTTGAGTAGAAATTTCCGTCAAAAATTTGGACTAGGTAGCCACGTCGGCATTAGGTGGGCATTACACATCAGCAAATATTGCCGGAAAATGGGTCCAGTCAGCTTTTCCGGTTAGACACATTATTTTTGCAACGATTTTAAAAGATACAAGACCAATATTCTCACCGGAGCAAAAACATGACGAGAATCGAAACCGGGCGAAAAATCCAATTTTCTCTAATATATTCATTAATCTATTTTTACAATTCTTTCTTGTTTCTGGAAATATTAAATCCAAAATCATCAAAGTGCAATTATTTAAGAAGAAAAAAAGTTCAAAATGTTTTTTTTTCTCCGGAAAACGAAAGATTTCATTAAATAAAGAGTTTAACGACCTAACACCTCTTCGTCTCGTTTCAAAAAAACGATCCAGAAGGGGAAGAATCCAGTCCAAAAGACTGGAGTAAAAAGTTTTTTTAGCAAACGCAGCAATATTATGACTAATAAGATTAGGCTTCCTATTTACAAAACACAATTTACAAAGACCAAAAGAGCCCAGAAGAAGTTGAATGTCCCTAACAACGGCATGAACATCAGGGGAAATGTGATAGCAGCCGTTCACCATATTCACCAACACCAAAGAGTCAGATTCAACTAGCAAGCCATCCAAGCCCTTATCATTGGCAACCAGTAGAGACCATCGAACAACTTCAGCCTCGGATCTGAGAGGAGAGTCCAGGTTTTCAAAAGCTCTTCCTTAAATCTCCACTAGATTGTAGTTTTTATCATAAATAGCCACACCCCTTCCGGCAGTGGCTAATCCAGAAAAAAAAAAATTATGTGGGGTCACCTATCATAAAAAAGTGTAGTAACCCTAAAAAAAAATCGGGTTAGACGGGCAATTAGGTCAAAATTTACGAGCGATTAACCCTAACACTAATTTCCTCTCTCTCTCTCTCTCTCTCTCTCTCTCTCTCTCTCTCTCTCTATCTCTCTCTCTCTCTCTCTCTCTCTCTCTCTCTCTCTCTCTCTCTCTCTCTCTCTCTCTCTCTCTCTCTCTCTCTCTCTCTCTCTCTCTCTCTCTCTCTCTCTCTCTCTCTCTCTCTCTCTCTCTCTCTCTCTCTCTCTCTCTCTCTCTCTCTCTCTCTCTCTCTCTCTCTCTCTCTCTCTCTCTCTCTCTCTCTCTCTCTCTCTCTCTCTCTCTCTCTCTCTCTCTCTCTCTCTCTCTCTCTCTCTCTCTCTCTCTCTCTCTCTCTCTCTCTCTCTCTCTCTCTCTCTCTCTCTCTCTCTCTCTCTCTCTCTCTCTCTCTCTCTCTCTCTCTCTCTCTCTCTCTCTCTCTCTCTCTCTCTCTCTCTCTCTCTCTCTCTCTCTCTCTCTCTCTCTCTCTCTCTCTCTCTCTCTCTCTCTCTCTCTCTCTCTCTCTCTCTCTCTCAGATAGCTAGGAAGATCAAGTGTTTATCATGTCGTTAGAATCATCACTAAATTAAAACTGCTTGCTAACTTCTTGATTTCTTATTTTCCACACATTGATTTGAATTCCTATTATTAGGCTGGAAATTTTGAGATGGAATACTACAGCTGGTAAAGCAAAGGTGTTTGGGACAGTTGGAATTAATTAAAAGAAAGAAACTCCCTTGAAGGAGAAGACAAACACAGAGCTGTGAATTGGTAAATCTTTAATTAGATTCTGTTCTTCAACGGTACATAGAATAAATAGCAGAGGTACACACCATTCGGTCATTTCATTTGTGACAAGTTCCAAGCTGAACTTCTAAGACCTACTTTGGGTTCCTCCTCACAGAAGTTGGCTGATTTATTCACCAAGCCGTTGGACTCTCCTCGTTTCAGTGGTTATGCATGTGAGAAACTTGGACTTTGCTCTATCTACCCGATGTCCAGTTTGCGGGCAGGGCCGTTCCTGATATTTAGTAGCCAATGGGCCCCTTTTTTTAACAAAACCAATATCCATAAATAAATGAAATGAATCAAATCGCGTATAAGAAAAGATTAAGGCGGAATCGAATCAATACAATAAAATCATTCATGGGGAAATCAACAGTTTATCGAATACTAATTAACAAATAAATCGTACCAGAACACAGAGGCCGTGAGCAGTAGACGGAGGAGAGATGAATTAAATTGTGGATATTTTTTTTTAAAGTAGCAGAAAAAAAATATGAAGATATTTTTTTTTTTTTCTTGAAAGAAAAAGATGCTAGGAGGGGAAGTGGAGCGCTGCGCAGAATGATAGAATGAGAGACGTGAAATTAAATTCTGATAGGGTTTAGTTACAGCATTTATTCAAAATAATTTATATAAAAAAAATTTAAAAAAGTAGCAAATAGTTACAGCATTTATTCAAAATAATTTATATAAAAAAATTTTAAAAAAAGTAGAACAAATGATTCGAACCTGCGTCTATAAGGAAGAGTAACCACTGCAAAACCACTACACCAATACGCACTGATGTGATACTATTGATTGTTGGACATCTTATATAAAAATACAATTGTAAAACATGTAACTATGGGCCCCCTTGTATCGTGGACCCGGGTCGGTCACCCATCTCGCCCGGGCCCAGGGCCGGCCCTCCTTGCGGGGGTGATAAAGCTTAACGCGGAACACGTGAGATGCTAGCGTAGCAACATAGAAGAATCTGATTGGTTACTATACGTGGCTGGAGGCTCCTCATTGGATGGAACATGTAGCTGCCAGATACAGAGAAAATATAAATAGTTTTTTCCATTATTGTAAAATTCATTCTAATAATAATTTTTCTCTCTCTAGAGAAAAGGAAAAACCCTAGCAGAAGCTATGCCGCCATCTATGGCGTTTCTTCTGATTTCCTAATTCAATCATCGATATGTCGTTTTCCTCTTACTTTCCTTTTGTTTGATTGCTTTTCTTCACTCGATTATTAAGTTTTCGACAGCCACTGCTCGGCACTCTTTTGTTTATACATCCTCTCGGTTATATGTATCGACGAGGTAATAGGAAGAATGGTCCATCATGTTAACCAAAAAAAAGCTTTGACTTAGTTCTCTTCTTTCTTAGTGGTTTGACCAGTGTCTCGTCTTTCAATTTTTTTATTTTATTTATTTTTTTTTGCAGCTTTGGTCCATTTGACGTTTTGCCAGCCAAAACATAACAGAAAGGGCATAAGTGTTTCCTTAATTGGTACTCCTATATAAAGTTATTCGATTCAGCCTACAATTTTCTTGGTCGAGCAGACATTGAAGTCATGAGTAGAAGAAAATCAACACGTCTCCCCGATTCTCCCTGCAGACAAAAACATCGTGCTGTCAATTATGATAGGATCAGCGATTTACCAGACTCAATTCTTGGTCATATTATTTCTTTTCTCCCCACAAAGAATGCCGTGGCCACTGACATTCTATCAAAAAGGTGGAAGCTTTTATGGACCACAGTTTGTAATCTTGATTTTTCTTGTCTTAAAGATTACACCGGAGGAGCTGTAGAACAATTTGTCCAATTCGTTAACAATGTTTTGCTTCTTCATACACCAGCTGGATATTATACTAAGCTTTCTTTAACCTGGGAAACCGGATGCGATCCCTTCTACGTCAATACCTGGATCTGTGACGCAGTAGCTAGGGATGTTCATGAGCTTAATGTTTGTATCGACATTTCTGAACGATTACCCATTCAAGTTCTATCATACTTGTTTACCTCTAAAAGTCTTCGATCTCTAGATCTGCATTGTACCATTTGCATGTCCCCTGAAATTGTGGTTTCTCTTCCAAGACTTGAACGTCTAAAGCTGAGTTCAGTTTATTTTCAGAGTGAAGAAGCTTTTGCAAACTTTTAGATGGTTGCCCTATGTTAAAATATTTGGTCATACGTATGGATATTTGGAAAATGATAGTATTTGGTTACAATGAAATGGTCGACGATGGTTTTGCATTCAAATGCATAATATCCTCTACTTCTTTGAAGCATCTTGAATTACATGTCTTTGGTAAATGCAGAACTTATACTGCTATTTGCAGTGTTCAATTAGATGCTCCGTCCTCGAAAGTACATTATGTTAGATCGTCAGATAAATAGCATCATCATACAACAAAGACTTAACTTTTTGGGTGAAGCTAATATCCAACTTACTCGTTTTGAATATGAAACTGAACTTCCAAATCATTCCGATTCCTTTGTTGAAGCACTTCACGCTTTATCTTGTGCAAAGACTCTAAACTTATCAGAAGAAGCTATTACGGTAAGTTTTTTTTTAATGCTTGATGAGATTCTATCTTATTTGATATCGTTAATTAATGTCTCTATTGGCCAGGAAATGTTTCAACTACAGAGAAATTGACACAACCTACTATCAATAATGTAAAAGTATTGTGTATTGTGTGTTGAAAGAGTTTGATACAGTGGCTTTATATAGCCGTTACAGAGTAAGGGTAATTACGTAAATACATAAATGAGAGTCAATACTATGATATATCTAAACTAGTCTCAACACGCCCCCGCAATCTCGTGGGTAGAGGAAGCACACGAAGATTGGCCTTTAGAGACTGATAGCGCGGATTCCCTAAAGGCTTGGTGAGAGGATCGGCAAGTCGATCCTTTGAGCCCGACAAAACGAAATGGCAAGCTGACGAGAGGCCACAAGCTCACGAACATGATGAAAGTCGATCTCGATATGTTTGGTGCGAGCGTGAAAAACCGGATTATGAGCAAGGTAGGTGGCACCGATGTTGTCACACCAAAGAGTCGGGGGAGCCAGCAAAGGGACTTGCATTTCCCGAAGTAGGCTGCACAACCATTGAACCTCGGCAGCAGTGTTGGAAAGCGTCTTATACTCAGCCTCAGTGCTACTCTTGGAAACAGTAAGATGTTGTTTCGTGCGCCAACTGATAAGATTGGCACCCAGAAAAATACAATACGCACCAACAGAGCGACGATTGTCTTCATCAGCGGCCCAGTCAGAGTCAGAATAAGCCCGAAGTAAGTTCTGCGAGTAGCGCGAAAGGAGCAGACCCTCAGAGATAGTGTGTTTCAAGTACCGAAGAATGCGCTTTACCGCAACCCAATGTTCCTCGGAAGGAGAGTGCATGAACTTACTGACCTTGTGAACCGCAAAGGCAATATCCGGACGGGTAAAACTCAGATATTGTAAGCCACCCACAATGGTGCGATAAAGTGAGGGTCGAGCAGGAGGACGGAACCAATGCCAAGTCGGGTGAAGGCCGACATAGGAGTAAGATAGGGCTTGGATTTATCCGCATCAAAGATATTGAAGCAAGCTGAAATATATATTTCATTGCGTAAGATCTGAACCATCGGATGTAGAAAGAACTTCAATGCCCAAGAAGTAAGATAAAGTGCCAAGATCCTTAACAGGGAAGTGAGTCCCCAAAAAGGTAATAACCTGCTCAACAAGCAAAGAAGACGAGCCAGTAATAATAATATCGTCCACGTAAATAAGTATGTAGACATGGTAACCATCCCGAGAGCAGATATAAAGTGGCGTGTACGCGCTTAGAGCCAACAAAACCAAAGGCAGTCAGTATCTCAGTAAAACGGGAAAACCATGCACGAGGAGCCTGTTTAAGACCATAGAGACTGCGACGAAGGCGACATACATAATCAAGGTACTCAGGGTGGACAAATCCCGGTGGTTGTTGCATGTAGACCGGCTCAGTAAGATGCCCATGAAGAAAGGCATTCTGAATGTCAACCTGTCTAAGTGGCCAACCACGATACAAGAAGAGACAACGAAGCCGAATGGTAACGGCTTAACAACGAGACTAAAGGTCTCGAGTAGTCTACCCCTGCGATCGATGAAATCCCTTGGCAACCAGACGTGCCTTATGACGCTCTAATCGACCATCCGCATGGTGCTTGGTACGATAAACCCACTTATTGCCAACAATGTTCATGGAGGGATGAACAGGAACAAGATCCCAGGTTTGGTTGCGCATTAACGCATCAATTTCCTCTCGCATGGCATCACGCCAGGACGGGTGTTTAGAGGCTTCAGTATACGAGGTTGGGTCAGTGAAGGAGGTAGTGGCCACAAGGGCTTTAGAGAGAGGATAGCGGATAAGCGCGAGGGTCGTGTTTGGGTTTAAGCTTGTTGAGTGCGGGTGCGAGTGACCATGGGATGAGCATGAGCAGGAGGAGGAGGGGGTTCGGGTGAAATAGTGGCCAAGGTAGTATCATTGGAGGTGGAGATGGGTGATTGCCGAGGGGTAGGGGAAGAGGAAGGAGGCGCGTGTAGGGGCTGCATAGGAGGATTAATGGGAGGTGAGTGTGTGGGGTGAAAGGTAGGTAGATCCACGGTAGAGGGTGGGGTGGAAGGAGAAGGCGGGATAGGTTTATAGGGAAACAGACTCATCAAAAAGGCGACATGGCGAGCGATATAGACACGGCCGGAGGTGAGATCAAGGCATTTGTAGCCATGGTGAGATGTAGGATAGCCGAGAAAAATACACGTGGAGGAGCGGAAGTCGGTTTTGTGATGGTTGTAGGGGCGGAGGTAAGGCCAATGCAGACACAACCAAAGACACGGAGGAAGTCATAGTCGGATTTGCGGTTGTAGACAACTTCAAAGGAGAACGGTTTTGAAGGGCGAAGTGGGTAGGCGATTGATAAGATAGGTAGCGGTGGTGAAGGCATCTTCCCGAAAGAGGGTAAGGAAGATTCGATTGTGCAAGTAGAGAAAGACCGACTTCTACAATTTGGCGGTGACGCCGCTCAATGGCGCCGACTTGTTCGTGAGTGTGCGGACAGGAGCGACGGTGGCGAATGCCTAAAGAGGTGAGAAGAGTGGAGAGATGACGATACTCACCACCCCAATCACTTTGAAAAGCTTTAAGTTTAGTGTTGAATTGACGTTCAATTAAGGTGAGAAAGTTGGAAAAATTACTTCAACATCAGATTTACGTTTTATCGGGTAAAGCCATAAACATTTTGTGTAGTCATCAATAAAACTCACATAATACTTAGAACCGTAAATAGAAGTTTCATCACAAGGCCCCCAAACATCAGAGGAAATCAAATCCAACGGAGCAAAAGAAGTAAAATCTGTAGTATAAAGAGGTTGGCGGTGACTCTTAGCCAACTGACATGGAGCACACACAACATGTGGTGCTTTATTCGAAAAGGAAATAAAACGACTACGCAAAGCTTGGTGGAGGGACGGACGAGGAGCGATGACCAAGGCAGCGATGCCATGTGGTAGATGACAAAGGAGACGTGGCCAAAGCTTGAGGAGAGGCGGGAGTAGACGGTGGAGAGAAATGATAGAGGCCGTCCTTGACAAATCCTCTAAGGTTGACGCGGCCCGAGTAGTCCTTCACAAAAAAACAGGTGTCATGAAATTCAAAATAGACATTATTGTCAGAAGCAAAACGATGGACAGACAAAAGATTTTTGGTGAGGGACGGGGATACAAGAACATTGGATAATAAGTAAGTACGGGAGGGGGAAGCGAACGAACTAGAGCCAAGATGAGAGATGGACAAACCTGTACCGTCGCCAACATGGACCTTGTCCGGGCCATCATAAGGTTCAGAAGTGATGTTTAAGTTGGTGAAATCGTTGGTCAGATGGTGAGAGGCACCAGTGTCGGGAATCCAATCATAGGGTTAGGGTGGCGGTGTGGAAGGATACGTGTTATAGGCTTGCGGGTTGGGGAAATAGGGAGTAGGAGGGCGAGGTGGTGGTGGGGTGGGGTCGGGGATTGGGATTGTTGTTCGACTGGGCATACCTCCAACGACAAGTGGCAGCTAAGTGACCATACTTTGCACATATTTGACACTTTTGCTGCTGTTCAAACTGATAATTATTACCATTATTACTGGGGGGAGGACGGGATGAACCACCTTGACCACTACGGCCATCACGCCCCCGTCCTCGGGAATTATTTGAACCACGGCCAGAATTATTATTACCAGAATTAAGCCCAGAATTGTTATAGTTACCTGAGTGGCCTGCATAATTAGCAGCCACGGCTGATGAGGGCTGGGACGGCGTGGCGAGAAGAGAAGGGCGGTTGTGAGTGATGCGGGCTTCGGTAGTGAGCAGGAGCGAGTACAGCTCATCAATGGAGACCTTCGGTTGATAGGTAATCATAGTGACGAGGGCATCATAATCAGACCCTAAACCTGCGAGTAAATATGCCACGAAGTCGTCGTCGGAGAGGCCATGGCCGGCGATCTTGAGTTCATCCGCTATTCTTTTCAGACGGAAATAATATTCGATGGTGGTCGTGGACTCGTTTTCGGAGAGGCGACAAGTTCAGCCCGTAGCTGGACAACCTTGGCTCTGCTTTGTGACGCAAAGGCCGTCTGCAACGCTAACCATATCTCCGCCGAAGTGGAGGCGGTGTAGACTTGGAGAAGAACCTCCTCCGATAGTGATGAGGTAATGGTCCCGAGGATGAGATTATCGATGCTGGGACCGATCCAAGGTAATATGGGTTGGGTGACTCCTGATTTTCAGCATCGGTGATGGTGGGTGATGGCGGTTTGATGGAGCCGTCAACGAAACCGAAAACCCGTTGTCCACGAAGGTAGGGCACAATTTGTGCTCTCCAAAGCGGATAGTTCTGTCTGGTGAGTCGTGTGACCCTGAAGGCGGAAGAGGGGGTGAATGTCGGGTATTTAGACGACGGTGGTGCTGCATCATCGACGTCGGACATGGCTGAACGAAGAAGATGAAGGCTACTGTTTGCTGTGGTTTTTTTTTGTTTTTTTTTGTTTTTTTTCGGCTGCTACAGGTAAATGTTTTTGTTGTTTTTTGCTGCGTATGAATCTAGGGTTTTGAGCAGCTTTTGCGTTAGTATTTTTGGTTGTTTAGGAGAGGAAATTGATTTGGCTCCGATACCATATCAATAGTGTAAAAGTATTGTGTATTGTGTGTTGAAAGAGTTTGATACAGTGGCTTTATATAGCCGTTACAGAGTAAGGGTAATTACGTAAATACATAAATGAGAGTCAATACTATGATATATCTAAACTAGTCTCAACACCTACTTTGACACCATTTTGATCTTGGTGGGACCTCTGTAATGTCTCACATAGGAAAAATAGTAAAATGCTCACCCCTATATAAGTGTGAGACATAAATGTCTTGTCAACTCGGGTTAGCCCTTTTAGACTAAGCGAGGACGGCGGTCTAAGTAGTTGACCGGACCATTTATGACTCATTTAGCGCAACCAGGATCAGGGTTTGGGGGCGTACAGAATGGTATCAAGTCCGACTATCAGACGGACCTAAGTGCCACACCGGAGAGGCGGTGGGAGCCACCTCTATAATCCTCTGGTAGGGACGAAACTAGAGCAAGTCCACTGGGACAAGTCTTGGCCATCCTAGCGAGGAAGCCTCTCTCTTATAAGAGGGGGAGAATGTAATGTCCCACGTAACGATGAAGCCTCTCCCTTATAAGAGGGGGAGAATGTAATGTCCCACGTAGGAAAAATAGTATAATGCTCACCCCTGTATAAGTGTGAGACATAAATGTCTTGTCAACTCGCGTTAGCCCTTTTAGACCAAGCAAGGACGGCGGTCTAAATAGTTGACCGGACCATTTATGACACATATACATAGTTGTGTGCCACTTTTGTTGTGATTGTAGAATTGCCAATGTCTAAAGAAATTCTAAAACTTTTTGTCCTTTCAGAATTTTTTTTTTGTTTTGTTTTGTTTTGTTGTTGTTGAATGTGTCATGTCTCCTTGTAATTGATAGACAAGGTGCCTAACCTTTGGATGTATGTTATTCATTGCTCATAGTCATTGTTTTATATAATTTCATTATATAGAGATATTATGCAATTTGGTGGTCTTGGCATTGATTTTTCTCAGGTTCTTAGTTGTGCCACAAACAAAATGCAAACCGGGTTTAACAGATTGACGAGATTGGAGGTGAAAATAGGTCGGAAGTATTGGTCTTCAATACAAGACTTCATAGAACTGTCAAACAATTTAGAAGTTCTCATAGTAAATAAGGTTAGCTAACAATGTCCATGAAGAAAACTTGAATAGACCAAAAGTCTAAACTAAATGCTACTACTCATGATTACTTACTAATGTTGTGAATGCGTTTTCTCTAGGATGCGGGTTATTATTACGATGCGGGTCACTTTAACAACTCAAATTGGACGAAGCCTAATGTAGTTCCTAGATGCTTGTCAAATAGCTTGAGGACAGTTTCAATCGGTGCTTATGATGGTCGTCCTGATGAGCTCGCAATGGTAAAGTACATTATAAAGCATGGAAGTGTCCCCAAAATTATGCGAATTTGTTTTGGTGAATCATTTAGCGGAAGAAAGTATGAGTTGGTTCGACTGATATCTACCTTCCCCAAAAAGTCAACTATTTGTGAAGTAAAATTTGCAGGTTTTGGCTATGAGGACGATGCATTATAACCCTTTACAGCAAAGTGATATGGTGAAAATGTCCAGAAGATCTGTGCAGTATCTCTCCTAGACTTAAATTTGTTGTACTAAATTTCAAATAAAAGTAGAAGACATTTAAAACTATTTAAATTTTGAGTGTTGGATGAATGCTATCTTTGTACCAAAAGGTGGAATCGCCCACCCCAGGCGCCCCCCACCCCCAGACCCGACCAGGTTGTGGGAGGATGTAAATCATGGTGACTCAACCAAGAACAAAGCCGTGCCAGCGCACTGTGCGCATAACAGAGCCTCCCAAAGGTGGATGAATGCTATCTTAGAATGAAAAAACAGGGTAATGAAGAATACTACTTGGTGGCTTTGATTTACTAGCAGAGAATTCAAAGAGCAGAGGCGTACTGAGGATTTTAGTCATATTCATGTTTCGGTGAGAAAATTGATCCTCTAAGTTATTTTTTTTTTATTTTAAAAAGGTTCTACTCGTCGGATATATCTGACTGCAGTGGCGGAGCTACATATAACTAAAGGGGGCAACTGCCCTCTCCCCCCCTTAATCCGGAAAAATTACACTAAAATATGTACAAAACATATCATTTGTGCCCCTTAAATTTTTTATTTCCCTTTAAAAATCTTATGCTTCTCTCTTACCTAAGATCTGCGTCAGGTCCTGGTGATTGGGCATTGGATTCTCTTAAAAACACTTATGTGGACGCCACTAGACTGCCATGTTGGATTTTTCTTTAATAAATCCAATTCTTTATTTATTTATTTAATAAATCCAATTCTTAATCCCCAACCCCCAACCCAAAAGAATCTAGAGGAGTCGGTACTCTTCTTCTTCATATCCATTTCCATTTCTCATTCCAATCAAAGTAATCCATTCAACACTTCAATTTTTTTTTTTTATTTTTTTTTTTTTATACAAACTCTTTCACTGATGCCGGAATTTATGGAGGAGGAAGAGTGAAGAAGACAACGACGTACTTCACAAAAAAAGAAGTTTCAACTCGGATAGAACAATTTTTTTCTTTTCTTTTTGATAGTCCTATATGAAGAAACTCAAGTTCAAAGAGGCGGGAAAACTAAGCATGAACAAGAATAATATACGCACGCACCTTTTTTTCACCCCAAATGGAACTCAAATCACAGTCGATTATGATCTTAGTGTAAACCACTGCAGTCGATACCTTGTTGGCGGTTTCTTTAGTTTATAGATAAATGTATGTATATATGTTGTACTATAAATTAACTTAAAGTTGAGTTGACTATTATCACAAAAATAGGGGATGAATATGGAACTTTAAATATATCAATTATAAGATGAGTTCAATGGTACTCAGTATATCGGCTTAGCGGTTAGCAAGGTTATACACTGACATGACGACTTGGATTTGACCCTCGTCTGCAACATAATTAGTGTGTTAAACCTTTCAATTCGGTTGCGAAAAAAAATGCTGATGATGAAGTAGATAATTAACATTATAACTCAATCCGCCTCCTCAAGTGTGGGCCTGAAGGGAGAGAGGCCCAACACTTGATTTTTTTTTTCTTTTTTTTTTTGTTTCGTTTAGGAAATGTGGGTCTGTAAGAAGATAGAGACTCAACACTTGATTTGTTTTTTGTGTTTTTAATTGTGTTAGAAGCGGAGTTTGAACTGAGATCTCTTGCTCTGATACCATGTTGAACTACCATCTCTCTCAAAAGCTTAAGATGATATGAGGTATATAATTAACATTATAACTCAACAAGATTAGTTCAATGGAGATTAATTTAAGTTATACCATGATGAAGATAAGCATCACATATATCCCAAAAAACAATATAAGCAAAGGTATATTATTATAAGATAAGTTCAATAGACATTTTATTTCATTTTCTGCAATAAATCTCTAGTCTTCCGTAAATTTAAAAAAAAAATCAATGGACATTAATATTATTAATATATACCGTTAAAAAGTGAGAATACTTTCAAAAAATGTACTGTATATTTCAAAATTTCAGAAAAATAAATTGATATATGTTATGAATATACCACTAAAGACGTGGATGTCCATCAATGTTATGCGAAGGATTAGATACATTGAATATGTAAGACAACCATTTATGTAAAGATAAGATGAAGTTTTATACATTAAGTGTCATTGGTCTTATAAATAGGACAAATAGTTTTGTATGATGCACGGAAGAAAATAACAGAGAATTTTCCCAAAGTTTATGAAAAGTCACGCCATTTTTTTATGCCAACTGAGATAATAGAAAATATTTTTTATATTTTACATATTATTTACCGAATATATAATATATTGCATATTTATTAAATAGACGAACTATTTAATTTATTCTCGAGGTTCCAAAATATGAGAATTCACTCGCGTGTTAGGAGCCAACCCGGGGACCATGGACCTATAACCAGTAGCTCCAATAAATTGAATAAACTATTCATCGAACAGAACATTTCTGTTCAACATATTAATTCCAGAATTACACCACCATAAATCTGAAACTGAACTCTATCGATTATAGGATATAACTTATTCTCAAAAGTGTCGAGTCATTAAGTGTCCATTGATATAATCATTATGTACAGACTAACTCTCCATAGACTATCGATAATGAAGCGGGAATGTTTCGTAAACCTTCTTCATTACATCTTATCCTTATTTACCATTAACTCACTAGTGATCAATTAGTTCATAACCACTATGAACTCCGCGGATCAATCTGTTTCAAGGATTAACAAATAAGGGATAGTCTTTTGACTTCCTGCGGGAAGGTTTTAGATTCCGTATCTGTGAAACACACACTCTCTACTCATTCCCGAATAGTATTGACGTGAAAGTGACTCAGACCGTGCCGCTTATCAATCTTTAACGAACATATCTAGTCCTATCCAGAGACAAGCATGAGTCTGCAATCACTTCAGGATTAAGGTTAATCCATATATGATCATCTTGTGATTTACTAATATTTCTCAATCACGGAATTATATGAGAAATACAGATTAAATCGGTCCAGTTCTATATGACTACAGTCTACATCATATATAAATGCCCTACTTAGATAACCAATATCGACGGTTCGGATAAGAGACGGTCACACCATAAAGTGTTTTGGCGCATTATTGGTGGTTTAATCAATTGACCACATACTTTGATTAAGTTCACCACGAACTAGCAGTTCAAGTGTATCACCATAAACTTAATCCTCATGTGTGACACACACTAAGTTTTATGGCTACATATGATACAATTGGGGTTTTCAGTAGTGTATTACTTATAAGCACGAAGCAATTAATAAGATGCGAATAATTCCATCATTTATTAATCATAAAAATAATTACAAAAGTTGTCTTTCGGACACTACATCCAACAAATAGACCATTGTAGAATATACAATGTTCCCTGCCTGATACCTTTCAGAATCATATCTGAACCCTTGTAGACATTCACCACTCCACCCTCACCTCTAAACCTGAACTATTTGCTGCTTAGAAGACTAAGAGATATCAAGTTCTTGGTCATCAGTGGAACATGTCTAACCTCCTTCAATGTGTAGAATCTACCATCATCTGTTCTTAGCTGAATTGAGTCAATTCTCACTATTTTAATAACTAGATATGAAACGGATGGTGTAGATCTAACGTAATCCAGTGGACGGTCGAGACTTAACATATACATGAATAGCACTAAATACACTTTATTGAGGTATAGTTGCAAACTAGTTTCATAAAATAAATAAAAACTTATCAATATATAGAGTAATCGTGTTTGATGCAAAATTAATTAAGAATTCCAACACACGATGCAAGACAATATGCACAAGTTTGTTCCCGAAAAAAGACATACCTTCTTTGTTGAATATATAATATATTAAAAAGAAAATTGAAGGGTTAGATATATAAGTGAACAATGATAAAGTAATTAGGAGTAATTTCAACGTGCGTATAAATAATTATGGTGCAATAATGATTTGTGGGTTATAACAAATGAAGGGTGGTTGGCGATTGAGTTTTTATTCACATGGGGTACAGATATACTTCTTGTACCATAACTCAATTTTGAAATTGTTACTGT
The DNA here is from genome assembly GCA_026214975.1 of Gentiana macrophylla. Taxonomy (NCBI): domain Eukaryota; kingdom Viridiplantae; phylum Streptophyta; class Magnoliopsida; order Gentianales; family Gentianaceae; genus Gentiana; species Gentiana macrophylla. The sequence goes on along the minus strand of CM047812.1, from coordinate 8,812,734 downwards.
GAAAAGAAAACGATATAGGTCATATAAACAATATTTTGAATTTCAATTCCATCAAGTGGCTGTAGTTTAGTGGTGAGAATTCCACGTTGTGGCCGTGGAGACCTGGGCTCGAATCCCAGCAGCCACAAACATTTTTTCTCTTTTTTTTTTCGCAGATGCAGAAAGAATAATCAATAATATCATTACAAGCTCTAAAGGTACATGTAACTTTTTGCAGATGCAGAAAGAATAATCAATAATATCATTATAGGCTCTAAAGATACATGTAAATGAAGGATTTACAAAATATTTTTCTCTTCCAGAGGAAAATTTTAAAACTTACCATTGCTTTGAAAAATCATTTTCGATTTGCTTTAATAAAACTTTCCGGATGGGCTAGAGAATCTTTCAAAATGAAATGGTTCTTGTTAATTTCACTCTCTCTGGCGGATGTCCGGCCATATTCCAGGCTCCAGCAGTAGTCCGGTTATAGTTGGCGTTTTATTTTCTAATAATATTGGTTTTTGTTTCGGTTAATTTTTTTTTATCTCTTTATAAAAAAGATGACTTCTATCGCCTTCATCTACCTTGTAAGAGCAACCCTAGTGGTGTTTGTGAGATAAGTGTGTTGATAATTGATGTTTGGCTGACGTGGCGAAATATAAGTGGAAGATAAATATAGAAGGATTGTAGAGATAATTATTATGTGATGTGATCTTGTAATGGTGATAAATATAAAAGGATTGTAAAGATTATTTATGTGTGATTAGATATTGTAATAGTGGTAAATATTTTGAATTTATTAATAAAATAATATTAAATATTACTTAAAAGGGGTTTGGCACATTTTTCGAGATAGAACATGGTCTTATTGTCTCTCTCAAAAGAGAGAATGGATTAGATAATCTCAAAAATCATCTATCTATTTTGCTTCCACTACATTACATTTGGCTAAAGAATTGCTTTATTCTCACAAAAACCAAGGAGAAGAGTAGATAATCGGAATCGTGGTGAAGAGATCGTCATTTTGGTAGCAAGGTTTCAGAGTTTCGTAAAGACATGGTTTTGGCTCTAAATCTAGAATGTTGAAGATTAGATCTTGTTTTGGTGTTCTAGTTGATCAATTCGTAGTTTAGATTGTTTAGAAACCTTTGATCACAATTAATTTAGGTTTAACTGTTGATCAATTAGGTTTGAGTTGGAGTTCCAAGAGTGCTGCAGAGTTCTTGAAGGTTTGGCTTTGGTTTTGCTTGCTAATATGGTAAGAGACTCTTTCTAATGTTTAATTAAGGTTTTATGATGATAGGGTTGAGTTTTGACATGTTTTGGTGTTAAGAAAAATTGTGCTTAAATGTTGTAGTTAGTGTGTAGTGCTATGGTATGATATAGTACTGTTGTGCTGCTATTTTGCTGTGTATTTTGTTGTTAAATTGATTGGAAAGGGGTTAGAGATGGTGCGGAATCGTAATGTGCAGAAATGCTCCCAGGTGTCGTAGGCCGTGGCCTATCAGATGCTGAGAGTTCAGAGTTTTATGGAGGTGTCGTAGGCCGTGGCCTATGATTTATAGGCCGTGGCCTATCTGATTTAGAGAGTTCAGAGAATTCTGCTGTGTCATAAGCGCCGCCCTATGATTTACAGGCCGTGGCCTATGGCCCAGAAATGCTCTTTTGACCGTTTTTGCGTATTATCGAGTGTAGTAATTTGGGATTGGTTCCTAACCTTATATTAATGATATAAACAAGTTAAATGAACACGAACAAGCCTTGATTAAGCTTCTGATGCGTTTAGTTCCGGCACCGGATGTACTCTTCCATAGAGTTGAAGTTCGGGACTGTCGGAAGGGTATGAATGGCTTGTGCTTTGAGGAATTAGCATTCCTCAATGTCTGTGTATGTGCTAGGCCTTGTCCGTGTCTAGTGGTCTAGAAAAGAGAGTAGTAGAGGTGAGGGAGCTTACTTGAAAATACTTAGGTGGCTAGTTAACAATTAATAATAAACGTACGTGTGTAGTTAAAAGACTAAACATCGTAACATTCTTGCTAAGGCACCTAGCTATATCGCGATGTGTGGGCGGTCAGATAAAAGGAATAACTCAGCTGGCCTATAAAAGGCTAAATGGTAGGGGACTGCGCCGAATGTGTACACTATCGGGTCTTAACCCGTGGCTATTGGTGTGATCCACCGATAAGTTGCAAACGATACCTCGTGGTGGGTAGCACCATGCATTGTGCCCTTGAGTGCAGATGTAACAAACATAAATTAAGCTAGAAACAGTTAGTCATGACATGTTGATGAACATGAAGTGAACCCTAGAATTGTGTCGGTCACACAAGGATTACTTAATAATAATAACATGAACCTTTCGTTGTAAGACTTAATTATACATTAGCTTCTTCCTCTTGCTAAATACTTTGTACTTACCTCAATTGCATATGTTGTTTTGTGTTCTTTTGGGGTGAGAAGACGAACATGGAAAGCCTTGAGCTCGTTGAGGAGTTCGATGATGTTTTGATGACGTTGATGCCATGATGATGCTTTCTTTTTTACCTTTCTATTAAATGATGTACTAGATTATGTTGTACTTTTATTTCAAGTTTGTAAGACAAGTGTTGTATCTTTATTGGAACATCGTACGTTGTAAGCTTTATATCGTTATTATAAGATTTTCCTTTCTACCCCTAGTCGGTTTGTATTCTATTCTTGGAGACATTTATGATTTTACCCGAGTCTTTTTGGCTTCCGTTGCTTTAATTTTGTATGATGGCGTAGAGGCTGGCGTATAATATTAGATTTATTTAATGTTATACGGGTCGAACGTTCTTCCGGATAAGGGGCTCGGTATCCAGGAGCGGGGCGTTACAAGGGTAGATGAGATAGGGTAAGGTGGGGTAGTGTAGGGCAGTGTAGGATGGGTAGAGAGGCCGGTAGGGTGTAATGTGGTGATGGGTAGGGCAAGTAGGTATGGAAGGGTGGGTAAAGTATGATAGGTGGGTATGATATGGTAAGATGGGTGTTGCATGGGGTATGGCTACCTCACCCACTCCACATAACATTACCCTTTCCACCCTACCCTACGCATCTTACCCCACCCAAACCTATTATACCCCTTCACTGTCAAACCGATCACTCGGTGTCACTTAGTATGAAATTTGATTAATTACATTCTTTCACGTTCTTAAGAATCCAAATGTTGTGATGGAATGTGTGCATTCCATTCTATTACATTCATTTCTTTCAAATGATCTCAATCGTGCGAAACAAACATGTCATTAGTGTGTTGGATGAATAAGTCCGGTGGTTAATTTGTTGTCTACCTTTTTAAAAAAAATTAAGTGAGACATTTAAATTTTTTTTTTGTTGAAGTAATCATTTAATTTTTATGTGGTTGGTTTGTTCACGAAATAGCATGTTAGATGCCGGATTTCGTTGGCACGGTATTATTTTAACAAAACTAAATCGTTTCAATAGTAAACAATTAAAGAAAAAAAATGCATGACCCCAACTCAATACATATAGATCCGCCCTTGTTTTTATAGACAACAAGAAAACAATGCAAGAGAGAAAGAGGATGTGCTATTAAATTACAAAAATTTATTAGAAAAAAAAAATAGTCATCTAAATACGAGAATATGAACTTGTTGACGTGCCCTTAAATTACGTGTCGGGCACGTGTCAAGCAATCTATTGCCGTTTGATCTCGATTTTCGAACGAGCCGTTACATCATAGCCCAGAAAATGTAAGAGGAAAGGAGACTATGTATCTAATTATACACTTATCCACAGAACATAGTATACTACTACATCCATTTTGGTACCTCCAACTTTGAAAAGCATGCATGACCTATTTACGCAATGAAAAGAGTTATGGTATAACAATTAATGATTTCAAAGTTACACAAAATAGAGGGACGAGAAGGAATTCATCAAACGCTTTGACTCGACCGTAACCCGAAATCACTGTAAGTATTATTAGGGTTAGATCATTCATCAGCCGGTTTAATGATTCTTCGTCCCTTACCCAGCAACTGTTCGCATCCGCCTCTGCAACCATCTTCACAAGCAGATGCCGTCGCGTTTATTAATCTCAAACATATCGCCTTACAATCTTCAATGCAAATCGGGGATACACGTCTGCCGCTTACCAATTCTCCTCCTTTTGATAATAGTAATAAGAATACGCAAATAACGATACAGTTTCTCAAATCGGGTTGAGAATGGTCCATAAAATTCAACTTTTCATTTCAAGCAAAATCTCTACAAGAACAATTGAAAGAAAAAAATGTATACTCAAAAATTCTGAATCGAAAGTCTAAGAAAGAGAGAAAAACAATCTGCAAAACTACTTTGTTGTTAGATATAACCCATAAATTTCTACAGAACTACGAAAAGCTAGCCGAGAAATAGATACCATCAAACAAATATAGCCATGTATGTGTAAGAGAATTAATAAGAAAGGAGTCAAGAACCGGCCACATGTTATTTAAGGCAAGAAATGGCCGGGTGTGTGGCTCAGAACTCCCATGTCTATTACTCATTTCGTCCCATTTTATTTGTTTCACGTTTTCATTTTGGTTTGTTCCAAAATAAGTGTCAATTTTGTGCATTTATTGTGAAATTCCTTCAAATGCCTCTTCCATCTTTACAATATTTACTGATAAAAATTGTGTAGTATTAAATCATTCAACAATCTGCATAAAAGGCATAAATATAAAAATATTAGATCGTTTAATGAGATTCAAAACATTAACTACATTTTTTTAATCGGTGTGAAAAATCAAACGACAAATACAAATCTGATGGGGACGGAGGGAGTATTTTTTTTCTCTTTCTCAAAAAAGTTGAGTGATTATTGCATTGTAAATCCACATGGAGTGATTTGACCCGTGAAGTAATCTGAATTACACAATTTAAATCCAATTTGAATACAAACGGTCTTGATTGTGCCATGTAGTCACTCTCCATATGTGGAGGGACTACCTGAAAATCACCCCAAATTAAACGATACCAAAAGTCTACATAAATATCATTTTGCTTCAGTATCCACCCAGACTGATAAGTTGATTAGATTTAGGGGCTGTTTGTTGAACCAATTAAACACTTATTCTGGATAAAAAATAAGTGATAATTAATTAAGTGGTGTTCGTTAATATTTTTTCACATCACTTAACTTGTTCAGCACATTTGAATTATTCTTTAATTTAGCGTGTAAGGGGCCGTTTGTTAAATCTGAAGTCTGAAGTCTGAATTCTGAATACATTAAGTAACTGAATGATTTAAGTGCTGATATCAATTAGACTGCTTGATAACACTTTAAATTTGAAATCAGAATATGTTACATATATACACATATATACATGTATACATATATACACGCACAAACACACACTCTCTCACCTATATATATATATATATATATATATATATATATATATATATATATATATATATATATACATACACACACGTTTAATGCTATGGTTATTATACTAAATTTCACATAAGTTTAGTTATTTATGTGTTTCAAATAATATTTCATAACTTAAAAGTATAACCCATTTACATTATTTTTTTAAGATAAATAAATTCATGGGTAATACTAAATATAAATATATTTTAATCAAAGTAATTACTTTAGTATGGAAGAAGAATAAAAAGATTTTATAAAGAAAACATAAAAAAAGAAAAAGAAAATAGAAAGTTTGATAGAAAAAGGAATGTGCATACGTGGGATTGAAAAAAGGAACTGCATAGAATTTGTTTTTTTCAGACATAAGCAGGTCAAGAGGCGTTGAAAACTTTTGCATTTTTTCAATGTGAAATTAAGTGGTTCTTAATTAATTAAGATGTATTAAAATTATTAACAAACACCACTAAATGTAACCACCATTTAATATATTTAGAATAAGTACTTAATCTTGTCGATTACCAAAGCAGTACTAAGTTTTCAGCAATCTACTCCTTACTTATATCTGAAAATGAAGTTGTTCCCCACAATCCACGTTCCCACCTTTGCCGTATTTCCTATTTTATGCAACTTCTACTTGTTTTTTTTTTTTCTTCCAAATTTATATAGGAAATGTGTTTAGTTTCAAATAATCTGTATGCTTTATACGACTTTATTTTTGTAAGCACAGTTATCATATATATATATATACTAGCGGACGGGTCCGTGCGCTGCACGGGATGGGCCCTCATACTGCGTTTTGGGTTTCTCGGTAATTTGTGTTAGCATGTTGTGTTTTGGTTGTATTTGCAGAAGTGAAACTTACATTAGAAATGAAACCAAGCATAGGCTAATAGCAAGTGTACATGGATAAGGTTTTTTTTCACTGTACATTGGAATTAGAATACAAAGTGTACATCTGCAAATTGGTTATAACAAAAGCAAAGCTTACTTACAAAACACAAGTACATAAATGCAGATCCAAGAGTTTATTTAAAATAATATACCAGAAATACAAATTTGTCAAGATCACCCAAACAAATGCAAAGAAAGAGAAATTACAAGGCAAGCGAGGTTCGATCCTGCAAGGATACAACAACTTAAATAGTGAGCAGATCGGTATTGAAGGAGTATAAAGTGAGAGCTGATCAATCTAAGCCGAGACTCTCAATTGACCTTCGAGAGATGATAGTCAAATCACAGAGATAAGACTATCAAAGCGACGATCGATCCCGAAAACACTATGCCCAAAGCAGATCAAGAAATGAGACCTATTACGGTGACTTTAAATGTTGCAAATCTGATTCAACAAAACAAGTCATAATATATCTTGTTGCAATATATATGCAGATTAGATGCAAGAGGTTCTTTGAAATGTGCACATGGTTCGAGAACAACACAAAGAATGAAATGTGCAGCACACAAACAGATTTGGTGCACAAGATGGTTCAAGCAGATTCCAAACAAAATATTCTAGTGCAAGTGTGCAAAATGGGAAAGCGAGATTATGCACTGACAATGGGTGAGTAGGCCTGGGGTAAAAAGGGAAAATTAATAATATAGAGGGGTCGAACACGCAAACACGAAGACGGAAATTTAAGATCTAAAAAACCCAGTTTCACAACAAAGGAGGTAAAAAAATCACATTTCAGCAATGAATTCCTCTAACATACGAAGTAATTCAGGTATGCAAGTGCACACCACCTAATCCCAGGAATCCATCTAAATGACCACCCCCCAAAGCTTGACAAATGTCGACCTAAATCTAAAGGATATCATCTAAAGCCAGTATTTTTTTAAGCCAGAAATTCGTTCCCTTTATATACAGGAGCAATTATAAACAGTGAAATACAACCGATAACCTTGGACTTTTATGATGGCTTGAGAAATAACCTCGAAACATTTCACGAATTTGATGTATTAATGGATTTGTGAAAGCAATCAGATTATTATGTTCACCTTCATATGTGACAATAAGCATTGAAGAATCATCCAAACATCTCTCTACATGTTTCCTTGCAGGGCAGCCTCTAATGCTACTACACTTATAGTAACCCCTGCATTTAAACCAAATAATAGCTACTCAGTATCTTCACCACAACTCCTTAATTGGCTAATCAGAAATTAACTTCAGAGCTCATCACACTCCATGGCTCATGAATAACGCATTTGTATCCATCAGTGCAGGTTCTCACACAACAGACAAATAACAAGTTCCCAAAAAAAACAACAAAAACAAGAAATTCACACTTCTGAATGAAATCTTGAGTTTATCCTGATTCGATTTGATATCAAAGGTTCATTGACCTCTATAAGACGTGATTACTGTCATAATAACATATAATTCAACTTCGATCAGCAAGAAAATTGTTATTGTAACCAGTAATTACCTTGGATGAGGTGAACCTTTGATCGGCACGCCCATATTTCCAAGAGTATTCATCGAGGTGGGATATCACCACTTTATTGCGATAGCGAGGCACTTTGATGGATCTTTTCACCCTATGTTTCTCGATTATGATTTAAAAAAATAAATTCATAAAGCTCCTTCAAATAAGTAACAAGAAAGTCATAAACCAATTTGATTGAGACAATAAGGATATATTTAGAAACAACTCTTCTTCGAGCAATGACAGCGATAATTGCTTCCACACTTGACACTTCCATCCTCACTGCGGCCCAAACATTTCCTTTTATGTTGAAACGAACTCTGATCTGCAGAGCGCGAAGCCCCGATTAAGTGAAAGCCACTCCCATCCAAACTGGCGACACTCCCATCTAAACTGAATGAAGAAATAAAAGACCTAGAGGATGACATTGTACGAGTACATGTTGAGCTATCGAAATTCAGACTAATCCCACTACTGCTGTGCTTATACAACATCTCAGCTTGCTTTACCTGCTGCTGCTGCTGTTGAAGCTGATACCTTTGCTGTTGCTGATGGGGTGAAGAACCGCGGAGAACGCAGAGACCAAGCGAGACACACACCTGCAGTTAAAAAAGCATATTAAGAGTTATCATTAGCAATGATAACTCTATTCTTCCTTTGTTTCCTACCTTCCCTCTTTTCAAACACAGGTTTTTGACGTAATCTTATCCTTCAAGATCATCTTACAGCCGTATTAAACATGCAACAAAAGTCATCACCCAAATAGTGAGACACAGTGATCAGATCACAAGTGCTGACTGCAGCAGGATTTTACTGCTGACATGAATCTTTATATAACTATCTTCAATTGTTTTAGTTTGAAGGCTTAGGTGCATTCAATAGAGAGTTATTAATGCAGTAGTTGACGCTTTTCTTAAGAGTTAAGACATCCCGAGAGAAAAATATAATCAAGAACATTGGGTAAAAACAATATGAAAAACTCAAGCTTCATTTAGGCTTCTCGATTCCCTTATTGTCATCCTCAACCGCTTTTAATACAAAGCTTCCTAATTCCCTCAAAGAAATCGCTTTCCAAGCAAACATTTAAAGTGACCTCTCGAGTCATCAACATGGAAACCTAGAAAAGATAACTCATGAAATTGAAAAGCGGTACTGCAAAGACAAAAAAATACACGAGGAGAGAAAAAAAGGAGACATATAGGGCATATAGTAAATAGAAGTCCGAATAGAGTAGTAGGAAAAGCAACACAATCGACTTCACACACAAAGCCAATAGGAAGAAAAAAGTAGATTTCTTTTAATCAGACCGGTCTCTTATAAAACTTATCAAAGATGCAGAACTTGTTGAGCAAAAATTCCATACCTTTGGATACTGGACTAATGAACTCTTCCATCAACCTGGCAAGCATGGTTTCCATGCCAAAATCATCCAGAACAACACCAAAATTGTTCATGATATTTGGCCTCATGATTCTGAATTTGGTTTCACGCACCCACTTTTCAAAATTCTCCACCTCAGCAATCACAACCTGGTAAGAAAACATAGAAGCTAAAGTACAAGCAACACAACAAGATAATTTGCAGGAGTGGATCTACTTCTTATTCACAACCGAGGTACAGCAACAAAGGTCACCCCTATGCAGCCCTGCCACCATGTCGTAGAGATTACATCGCATTAGCAAAACATAGAATGAACTCAACCTCAATTTAAAGCGTACAGATGTACAGACACACTGCAATCTGTCATCAACCGCCAACACCGCAAGACCGAGACTCATTATACCCAGTCACCAAAGAGCGTAGGTAGAAGGGGAAAGACACAGCCTAAAAATTCAGTTTTACCTGAATCCCTCAAACACCCAACCTAGAGAAGAACCTAGGAAACAAAAAACAAATAAACCAAGAAATCTAACCAAAACTCCATGATCATGGTTTACAACTAATGAGTTCCGAAGGAAAGATGTATTTGCACGAAAAAGTGAATCACAGGCTCATATACAGAACGACGCGAAATAATCCTTGGGGCAGGAGATTCAATTAATCGAGATTCCGAAGATAAAATTTCACCCCTACCATCAATAGGTTTAGCTCCCACAAAAGTTAAAAAAAAATCTATGATGATAGCGTACCCCTAATGAACAGGCAACCCAAGACCTTGTTACAAACCTACCAAGAATCAATGCCAGCACAAAACCGCAAACAAAACATTGACAATCCCACCACAAATATGTAGATGCAAAGCAAAGGTGACCCAGAAACTGAAAGGGAAGAAAAACCCAGTAAACGCACCTGCACCATACAGAGAAAACACATACCAAGCAGATGATCGGAAAACCGGGGCTGCAACCAACAAAACAAAGAAGACCAATCAATGATAATCCACCCCAGAACAGGTACTATTAGGAATTTCTTAGCAAAACATTGGCACAAAACAATACCAAACAGAATGACATACCAATTGATTGATATTTTGAGCACGGTGGTGTCTCAGGTCCAAACCAAAAACAATATATGAAGCTATTGTGGACAACCCTACATTTCATCACACCTACATATGAAGCTATTGTGGACCAAACAAGGTATGCAATTTGACAAGCGGGCAAATCAACTTTGAATATATAATAAATACCCACCTTCAAGAAGAACATAAGAAACATAAATGAAAATATACTCACTTGTAACCCAATAGACGGAGAATCACAACCGGATGGGAAATTGAGAGGCTCAACAACCTAAAAAATCAACAATCCAACAAAATTTACGTTACCCTAAATGTAATAAAAGCAAAATCACAGTTGATTCCCTTACCTGAGTGAAAAAAGGCTTAGATTAAAACGCCTTGTCGCCTCTCTCTCCCGCCTCGTCCTCGAAAAACACACAATTAATGAGAATCAAGTCGCAGAGACTTAATGAATCATAGTAGTGAATCAGTTTCACAGACATGCATCACCAACATCAAGCGAAGAAAGAATTCAATTTGAAGATCCACAAACACCAATTGACACGAGAGGCATATCGCCGATGATAACGACAAAGCAAGGCACCAATAGCATCCCTTCCAGTTTGATTGATATTGAGTTCCATATCTCCGAAAAGGTTAACTAATTAGACTAAAACCAAGAGCAATGAACAAACAAAATTGAGGTCTATAATTCAGAAAAAAATACAAAATACCATTATCACAAGTACAATATAACAATCAAACTTACAAATCCTCAAAATAATAAGTGGATAAATAAATAATTCAAACCTTCAAAAGAGATGCATAGCTCTAACTTGTTCAATCTCTCGAAAAATACCGGGTCCACCTATTCCAATCACAATCCGGCAAATGGAAGACGAAACCCCATCATTGAAACCAAAGCATCAATAGCGAGAAATCTCATTGCTTTTCTTTCGCAAAGCAGTGAGCTTTTTGACTTCTTATTGTTCTCGAGCGAAAGAAACTCCGTGGAAAAGCGAAAGTTGCATAATTCTTGATCCTGGGAATAGGAGAAATTGATGTCCGATGAAATCGAACATGAAGAAGTAGATAAGGATGGCCTTAATTGATGAAAATGGGACAGCTTGAAAGTCCTGTGGCGCAAGTGTTGCTTGACCATGGCTATGGTTGCTCTCTGTAATCTCTGTAATCTTGAAATCGAAAGAGAAGGAATGGAGGCGGTGAAAGGAAATGAGGATGCATGTTCTCTTCGATTAACATATATGCAATCTCTATTCTCCCAAAATGTCGAGTGGCGAATTGGCTCAATTCTCTTTGGAAGAAGAAGACGGTGGTGGGGATTTCTCATTATTAAACGTCGTCGTTTTGTTAAGGAGATTGGAAAAAAAAAAAAAAAAAAAAGAAAACGGCAGAGCACAAAACGACAAAAAATACGACCAAAGCACTGGGAAGATGCGCAAATAATAATGACTAGGCAGGCGCACCGTGCTTTGCACGGTGGGCCCTGTCTTTTGTAAGTTTATTTCGGGGGGGTCGTTTAAGGATGTTTGTTTGTGTGGTGCTTTATTTGTAGAGCATGTTATAAGCTTTAATGTACATAACAAAACTATTATTTTTTATCATTACATACTTATGTTCCGTTTATACGTAAGATCACATGAATAAACAACTTCGCATGTTGTATCTCACAGTGAAGAACACTATGTTAATAATTTGATTGTATGCACCTCCAAATCTATGTTTCTCTTTTCTTCATTCAAGCTCTGAAACTTGAAGGATTGTCGATAATCTTTAGGAGCTAAATCTGAAAAAGGGAGAAAGTGTTGGATGAAGAAGCTAAATACAGAACTCTTACATTATTCAGAAAAATGAGTGTCATACCTGTAAGAAAGATTATTCAGAACTCTCTATGCTTGCACCGTCGTACCGTCCTTCTTGTGGTCCCTATAGAACAAAATGAGAAGTCCAAAGGTGATTAGAAACTCAAAATATATGAAATGTTAAACGTTATTCATCTCTCTAAGAACACATAAGAGTAATACATTACAATATTAAAGGTCCAAACTCGCTATTTTCGTCTAAAATTACACATAGTATCCATTAAGGCACGGATTAAACCAATGTGTAGTCACCTATGTTGTAATGTCAGCTGGTATAATATCACCAAGTTTGATACTAATGATATCACCCGGCACCAAAATGACAGCATCTTCTTCATTCCATTTGCCATGACATGATACCTGAAAGATTCAATCAAAACAATTACATCTAACAATTATAATTGCTTCGAACAATTGTATCGAACCAAGAACCAAATTTCTTATAAAGCATAAACCAACCAATTATAGTGCCACTACAATATCCAAATTCAAGAAAGACGAGCAAGACTGGATGAGCTTCTACAAGCATATGGCCTTCTTGTTATTACGAGAAGAGCTGGACTTTATCTCCAAAACAAACAAGAAAAGGATCAAACTTTAAAGCATATCCAAAGAACACACATTCCCCAGCAATATAATCCAAAATGAACTCAGACCCACTCCACCCCAATTCCCCAAACCCCTAAAAACCGATTAGAGAATAAAATCGTTACCTATTTACTGTGATGGGGAGAAGGAACATGAGAACTTGTATTGACTGCTTCCTGCCAGATTTACAAGCATACTCCAACTACAAAAGAAGCTTTGCAAGAAAAAGAGTCTTCTACAATTTTCATGGCTTAAACGTAGAAATCAGAGTAAACAACTAATTATCCCACAGCCGTGAATAAGTGAACTTATAATATGTAAGGTGGTGAACAGCAAGCAAGGTAGAAAACCGAAAGTGCAAGCATTAATATATAGATTACTTTGCAGAACTGTCATATTACAACAGTATTCAAAAGGAAATAGGAGAAGAGTGGATTCAAGAGGCACGTAAGGATTAACATAAAGACGACTTAGCCAACTTGAAATTTTGGTAGTATCGCCGCAAACAACGAAGAGCTTTCGGATTTCTCTTATTTACTAAAGTCAGAAAAGATTGAATCTTTGATTTAAAATAAAAAGGTTTCAAACTTTTATTATATATCCGTTTCAAACATGTGATTCAATGCAACAAACTTATGAAATCTATTGCTATAAAAATATTTAAGCTTACATTCTTGAGGTTCCTCTTGTACAGGTGGAGATGGTATAACAGTAGGCTGAATGGCAGGATTGTCAAGGGATGTGAAATTCATTTGTGTATCATTGTCTCCTTCTATGTCAAACCTGCGAGAAAACCATTGTGTGTATCAAGAATGAAAATAACTTCTCGGTAATAAATGGCTTGAACATGCAATGAAGCGATCATAGATTGCTAGGTTAGTGCTTCAACATCAGAAAATGATCATATATATATAATAAAGAATTGAAAATTCACCTTTCAAAATGATTAAACACATTTGTTTCTGGCTGGAACGAATCGAATAAGGTTATGTTATCTGCATCAACTGTAAAAGAGAGACAAGGCATCCCCATTGTCATGGAGGAGGGGGGGGGATTCAGCAGGTTCTTTTGATCATGAATATAAAATAAAAAAACAGAAACACCACAAATCAAAAACTGTCCTACGGCTTACTCGATCCATTATGTGGCATAGGGGTTACATCCCGTATAAAAGTTAATAATATACCACTTCTCCGAATAGCTCGGAGTGCCGCGTCTCTTCCGAGACCAGGACCCTTTATCATGACTTCTGCTCGTTGCATACCTTGATCTGAAATCATGGCCTTGAGACAGAAAAGAGTCAAAAGTTTTGCTACGAAAAAGAAATGCACTTAGATAACAAAAAGAACGGTACTAACACCTATTGGCCAGAATTTTAATTCATCAAACACAGAAACAGTTCATAGATGTCCTGCCTCGTACTCCTAAGACGCCAACGAGGATAAAGACAGAACAGACCCGCAACTTGACAAGAAGGCGCAAGATATAACAAAATTATGGTCATACTAACATCACTGCTTTCAAAAATTTGACTACATGTATAAATGATTATACTGAATATGATTCACAATGTTATTGTGAAAAACAACCCCAGCAGCCTAAATACCCTTGGACTTGCAATTTTCATGAAGAAACAAATTAAAATCTCTAGGTTTCTGAAGAAAAAAGGGTAAGTAACTAATTGTAGATCTTCTGGGACATTCAAAGAAAGCTTTATGAATGTATAAGAAATTATTGAAGACATACCATGGAAACGAAGGTGGTTCGCATGAAATCAATTGTATCAGAATGTGGAAGCGGTTGCTCAATCTCTCCAAGGGTTTCCTCTCCATTCCTTGATCGATTAACGGCTTCACGCCTACACATATGCTGGAATGACAATTATGTACAAATAAGATGATGCACAAAAGAAGATGAGAAGATCATGTGTTTGTGCATAATAACCTTCTTTCATTAGCTCACGCACACACAGACTCGATCATTTGAACTTTGAATAAGACAACCTGTAAATATAAATGGGAAAAGAGTACATTAGTTCAACCTCAAAGTATGAAGTATCCATCAAAATAGGATAAACAACTTATGGTATCGTTCAAAGAGCTTTAATGTTGGAAGCATCAAGATTTTATCGTGTACATTATGTAAGCAGACTCCAGGGGATAACTTGTTGCTGAAAGTGATGGAAAGCTTTCTGCTTCAAGGTTTTAAGTATGACTTTTGGCGGTACGTGCATTGTGGGCACGCCATATAGCATATTTGTTGTCGAAGGTCTGTTATGCTCATCGTCAGCTCGACCCATGCATTCTGCAGAAAAGAGAACTTGTAAAATGGTTTATAAGAATAGAGAACAATTTAACTTGAATCTGGTGTGTTGTGGTTAGTGGTGATATTGCATGATGTATGGCCTCCATGTTGTTGTTAATCCTAAATGTTGTTGCTTGTAAGCAATTGTAGCATCTGCTAGATTATATTGCATAGCGCAATGTAGTCACAGTAAGTAGTAAAAGTAGTTGCAAAAATACCAGTTTCGAAATTCTTTTGCTTGGGAGATATTTGGATCAACCGCCACGTAGGAGTACCCACTGGTGGTGAGGGAAATTCCTGGTATAAGCTACATGTTAGTTCTAAATGCTAGTTGTGTCATGTTGAGAATTACATTTCATACTGCAGAGGAAGTAGATTACGTATGTTACTTGAGAACGAGGATGCTCTGAGACGCTTGCAAATGATTATGGGCGTAGTAGCTTGCTGTGTGCGTCGAGTGGTTAATTTTTTGGTTCTATGAAACAGTAGTTGAACAGAAAGCATTGGGGTGGAAGAACATACTCTTGTTGAATGATGGTGCATTCCTGGGGCTGTAAAATTTCAGTGAAAAGTAAGAGAGACCTACCACGATTGTTATAAAATAAATGATAGATATCGAAAAGGAGAAAACCAGAGAAAGGACCTAGTTCTCAGAAGCTTCCAGACCATCATTACACAACTCGTGTAGGCATTATAGTCAATAATGAAAGGAAGGAATCAAGGCACACGAAGTACCCAACGTCGATAAGCTGCAAAAGCATGGCCATCAGTCCGAGTCGTATCATGTTTCTTAGAAAGGAAACAAAATTATATTCTAGAAAAGTAAACAAGCTCCAATATATCCAAAAGAATTAGTTGTGGCATCAGCTAGTATTCTTGATGGCATATCACCCTGAGTGCCTAACTGCAAGCCCCCAATGCAACAGAATTATACAGTATTCATACAATGCTTACAGTATTCATAAACTAAAAGTAGGGAGATAAATAGAAACAAAACACACACACATGATGATTGAACACTCAAAACAGCAAAACAAACTTTCAGCAGATATGTAATTTAAAAAATATCATATCATTGGATGAATGGTATATATGTGAATAAGTGGTATTCATTGATTGTCAAATGAAATGTAATCTATCCATATAAAAAAATGCGTTGCTGATAAGAACTTTTTGCATATAATTATTTCAATGTAAGTGTTCTTATTGTTTAATATTTATTTATTTGTATTTACAGGATCATATTGGCAGTACGGTTGGGTATGTTGGTAATTGGAACAATATCAAATAACAAGTGAAGAGCTTCTTGCGGTTTCACCCACCATCACTTTCTATCCATTGGAGGGATATTATGCATTGTTCATGGGTTATTTTATGTTGCTTATTATGTTACTACTACCTCTGTGTTAGGTGCATAAACACTTCTCATCCAATGTCTCACACACACAGTGACGGATTCAGAATTTTTTCTTTTACAGATCTAAGTGTGCGGGCAATGAGCCCACTCTCTTACGACGGGAGATCCGTCCCTCATCACACTTATGACTCTTATTCTCTTAATCTTTTCTACCACATCAAATCCAATGAGAGTTATAATTCATTGAAACTGGTGTTCCAACTGAGAACATGCCATCCCATGTCAAAGGCAGCCAATAGCAGACGCATATCCAATAAAGAGTTATCGGGCGTAAGATAAATCTACTATTTTTATAACGCAGAGAGCATACACGAATCCTCTGGTCGTCCATATAAATATTCCCAAAACAACTACGATGCCCGAGAAATTCTTTATTCAGCGAAAGAGCATTTCCCCTGTTTCACATATAGCTTATTTAGGCTTCTAGTCTCAAACACAGCACGGAGATGATAGGGCTGCTCGTCTAAAGATAGGCTAAATAACTATGATACGAACTCCTTAAAGTTGAATTCTTTAAATACAGAAGGTGGAAGTTATACGAACCTGAAACATAGTCATAGTTTAAGTTAGCAAAGTTAGAGCATAAGTAATATAGCCTCGCATCATTGGTCTGTGATCCGAATCTCATTTAGTCGGAGACTCCTCCTTTGGCTTTTCCACCTTTCTGCGCCGATCCATGTCCTTCTCAAAACCAACAGTTCAAACAAATTCAACCAATAAATATTCATGTTAACATAACGGAACACAAATCCAAAAACCCAAAAACACGACAGAAAGCAAACGAGACTAAAACGGCAAGACAAATTCTCAGCAGATAAATCACAATCACGTAACCGGAGAATTAGCAGGAGAGAACGAATCAACAGGAAGGAAATTATCGGCTTATTCCACCTACTGTTTGCATATGTTCTTCTCACTCAAAATCCCAGAAGCATTATGCCATATATACCTGATGACTTCCAATTGTGAACGAAATCAAAGTGATTCAAGCTTGTTGCGGCTAGAAACAAATATCAAGCCATAGAATACAGCAAAAGTTTACATGGTAAGAAGAGGCCATAGAAATTCAGAGTCGAAATACATAAAAATAATAATCAGGATTACCTAATCATGTGAGTCTGAACATTACGATGGAAATTCTTGTGTAGAATTGATCTTGGGAAAAGAAAACAGTCATCTGCAAAGAATTGAAATGGTTAATCAGAACTACATTTTTAAGCACGAAAAAAAAGAAAAATTACCGATGATAGATTAACAAAACATAGAATTATGTGAAAAGGGAAAAACACAGCAGCAAACAATCATAGAAGCAAAGCCAAGCATTGAAATTTGAAGAGACAACTTACCTAATCATTATGGACGGACTTATGTAATCTGCAGAAGACCAAAAGAAGAATCGATAATGAGCAACAATTGAAACACCAGATGCAAATTACCCATAAGAATTCCAGACAGTCTCAGAGCCATTGGAATTGAAGGATTCAGAATAGCCAGCAATTAAATTTCATGAATTTGGAATTAGAATTCAAGATAAAGAAGCAGCACAAATGACATACATACACCCAACCACCGCATTGAAATCGAGAATGGGGAGAAGGAAAGTCGATGAAGATAAGGCGAGAACGAAGAAAGAATAAGGACATACCAGCCGGAGCACGAATTCGGCGAAGGTGTACGTAGAAGAAAGAAAAGAGCGAAAAACCTACCGGAAAATGAGATGGACTGCCGGAAATTGAGATGGACCTACCAATCGTCGAATGTCTTCCGGCAATAGCTTTGGCGATTACAGGTATCAAATGGGAAATAGTCGATCTGATGGAAATGGAAGGACCGAAGCCTATACGATCAGGCATGGGCGTATATATACTATCTTAAGATCCCGATCGGTACATACGCTTAGTGGAGCTTCCACTACTGACCAACACCTATGTCTTTGAGGCGGTGGTGGGTTGGTGAAGAAGGAGAGCTATGAGAGGCCGAGAGAGGGCGGTGGTGGATGCAACTCAATCCATCACTAAACGACGTCGTTCCTTCACACACACAAAAAAAAAAAAAAAAAAAAAAAAAAAGGAAGCGCCGCTAAACGACGAAATGGTTGTACCATATTGGCATTTAATAGGTAATCCTAATTAAGAAGATGCAGCCCTAGTTGAAGATATATATATGTGTGTGTGTGTGTGTGTCTGTATATATGTATATGTGTACGTATATATGTATATCTGAGAAGCGATAACGCGATACTGTACACATATGAGACAACAGACCCGCTTAATAAATTGTCACAATAGATACAAAAGAATTTTTTTGAAGGAAGATACAAAAGAATCACTACAAAAAACAGGACTTTTCGTGACAAACAAATTCGTCGCTAAAAGTGCAAATATTCGTCAGCAAAAGTTTTCGTGACAAATTTTTTTGTCGCGGCATTTGTTGCGTAAGCAGCGACGCTAAAGGTGTCTCTTGTGACGATCAGTGAAACTAGTCATTAAAAGAGTTCAATGGCGATAAATCTCATATTTTTGTCACCAAAGTTTTTCATGACAAACCTCCATCTTTCTCACCAAAAGGTTTTTCTTGCGACGAAACTTTTGTCACAAAATAATGAACATTTTATCACCAATTCAGTGTTGTTGTCACCAAAAGGTATAAACACATTTTTACATTAATGGTTAATATTGACAAAAGCTTTGTCACTAGAAGTCATATTTTAATAATAATAATAATAATAATAATAAATAAATAAATATTCAAAAAATAGAAAACTATTATTATTATTATTATTATTATTATTATTATTATTATTGAAAATTTTAATTAAATAATAATAATAATAATAATCTACAACCTATAAAAATATACACATACCCTAAAAATGAATAAAAAATAATACAACACACAATTAAATATTAAACATTTATTAACAATCATTTTGCAAGTATACAAAAACTTAACATCAACTCTAAAAATTTCAAAAAATACTTAAAAAATTAATAAAGGATGATAAATCAGATATTTTATCAAACACATGAAATATATGAATATCTCTTCATATATTTCATTCTACATAACAAATGTATGTTATGTTATATATGAAAAGTCAGGGAAGAAGAAGTCTAATAACTGAATGAAGCCTGATAAAAACGGATCCCTCTAACTAATTGTAAAGAGCCTTTTTTGGCTTCACAGTCTGTATAATCGAAGAAAATTAAATAAATTTACCTTCTATATGCCCATTTTCCGTCAGTGATTGTGACTAAACCAAGGTAATCCTCAGTCATGACATGCAGCAAAACAGAATATTGTGAAATAAACCCAAGCACAAAACATTTAAGAAATTTTTATCAGAATCGGTAAATAAAACAAAAAGATGAGCAGAGAGTGAAAACCCAACAATGCAAAGTGCAAGAAAAATACTATAGGAAAACACAGGCAGGATTCAAAATTTGGAACACGAAGCAAGTAAAATTACTTCTAATATGCATTTAAAACCATACCTAGGCATCCTAAAAGTCGATTGTGTTTCAGCTACAAAGATGCACTTCTTCGGAAGACCAAAGATGCAGCTGCAAGAGCCGCCACCGTTTCAGCTGCCACCTCCGTTCCCGGGGTGTTTCTATCTATATTGAATACAATTCTTGGAGTATCCATGTCCTCTGGTCTCTCCCAACAAGCATGGTCTTTGTTTGCATCCCCTACCTACACACAAACACAAAAAGGCGAACATTTCTATGCTAAAGCAACAATCATCTCACCAGCCCATCAATTAAAATGGTAGTAGTACTAAGAAAGAAGACCTGAACATAAATGGTGTCCGGTTGAGCAGTGGCTTTGAGAAGACAATCAGTAGCCCAACGAATGGCAACTTTTGCATTCTCTCATTTTGAAATGTGTTTATAAAAGGGACAGTTAGAAATTCTTCTTTTCCGACAAAAACATTTGTAAGATCAAGTTAAACGTTTCTCATCTGATGCATTCTCGATTAATCGAGATCATTAGACTCTCCAGAAACATTAATATATAAAATAAAAGAGACTGTAAGGAATATGCTTGTTACTTGTCGCATCCCTGTATCTTTTTGCAAGTCCAAAATCAATTATGTAAACCTGATTGCATGACACAACAAATATCAATCCAGCAAAAAGAGAGAATTTTGAAAAAAAAAAAACAAAAGACGATAAACAAACAAAATGTGTTATGGTAAAAATGAACGTTTTGTTTCACCTGATTTGCTTTCCAACCCTGCTTCTGTTTTGATTTGCCTCAATTATGTGGTAACTCTGGAAGATATATAATGTGACTGTAAATGCTTGGATTTGGATATGCCTGTAATAGTATCGACGTGGATCGGCACGTCATGATCTTTCACCAAATGAGCATAGCTCTTAGAACAATAAGAGCCCATCTGCAGATCAATGCCAATTTACATCAATCAAAACACAGCTCAACAACTTGAATTAGATTAAATATTCATTGAGTTCATGACCACGTTAATAATACTCAGACTTGAAAAACAACGTTGTAAAAGAAATCCCCCCCACCCCCAACAACAGAAAGGAAAAGGAAAAAAAAGAGAAGACATGCACTGCATTCTATACAGTAATTATCACCATTGCCATTCACTTACCTTTGCTGCTTTGCATATATTACTAATATGCACTGTTTTGGTGGATTCTCTTTTGTCTTAACTCAATGTAAGAAAAGTACAAATCACTAAAAATCATCAATCAAACATTAAGAACTTTCAAAGAAAAAGAAGAATAAAACAAAGAAAAATGTAAAGAACCAACCTTTATTATACAAAGCATATTCCAAACATTATTTGAATTTTTGAACCCAGAATAGCTGCCAAAAAACAAATATTAAAGGTTACAACTTTTGACACTTTATCATACCAAAAACCAATACAATAAGCAAGTTCTTTATTGTAAATAAGCAAGCAGGTCTTAACAGTCAGGCAAACAGAACTTCAAGAAAACAGACCTGAAGCACTAGACCAGAAGCAAAGGCAAAGCCTGGACTGACTTCTAAGACTTGCACCAGGTAAAGCGCATATGCATCATGTTAATAAACAGACCTGAACTTAACAGAATGCTGTGTCCTAACAGAACCATAGAACAAATGCAAGTTATTGATCTGAAGATAACAAAGACACAACTGATATGCAAGATACTTGACACCTGAAAAGAGAGCAATACAAAGAACACTTGAACAGAGTTGAATGACTTAACCAAGCAAAAAGACCTGAAGCAAACTAAAGCTAACAACCTGAATTAGAGACTTATGCAAAAACCAGACTACACCTAAAACATACTGGCTCTTTTGATTAGCAATTGTTAGAGGCTTTCGATGCTTACGATTTTCCCCATCACCATATACCTTCATTGCCAATCAACAACTTAAAAAAAGGTTAACTATCTGTATTTGTATCTTTGGCATACACCAATTAAGAAATAGAACATAACATAGCATTCGTCACATGCATACATCAAAATGCAGTCCTGTCAATCAGTAGCAGTGTACACCTTAAAAGATGATACATAAAGTTGAGTTCCTGCGGAAAATGTAACAGGGACTATTGCACCTAATAAGCATTAAAAAAAGAGGGAACACACACACACACACACCTGATGAGCATTTTCATTGCCAGTCATGGTCGATTCAAGAAATTCCTTATATCCTGAGTCCACCTCCGAACATGAAGCTCTGTAACAAGAAGTGTTGTTTTGTCCTCTTCCTCTATAATCCCACTCACATTATAGGTCACTCCACCTTCCTTTGTGGCTGTTGTCTCAATGGTTCATCTGACTCCAAGTGCCACGAGATAGGATAAAGTTTTGTGTATATGTACTAGAACTTGCATGATCTTTACCTCCATGTGTATAGAAAGTAAATTTGCATGAATAGGGAAGAAATGAAACTATTCACAAAAGATTCCACCAACAAAAAACAACAAAAACTTGATTTATCAAAATATCTTTCATCTATAATGTACCTCTTTTACAAGACATTATTCAAGCCTCTATAGTAATCCGCAAAGGACGTAAATGCTAGAATCATCTCATATTGAACTTTACTCCAAGTCTTGGTGTTAAACCACCAAAACCCGACAAATATGTCCAACGTCGCAAGTCGATTTGTAAGTGATGTTTCCTTCACCTTGGCGTCATCAAGATTATCTTCTCCTCTCATACACTTAACCTTTTCTTCCTGCAGGGCCATCGTGCAACTTCCCGACTTTACGTATTTTTATCTTTGGGGCAAGAACATAAATCGTTGTAATTTTACGGGGAAAAAGAGTTTGGTTTTATCAATAAAAATAAAAGCCGATTCAGATCATTTATTCCCTAATCGGAAAACCAAGAAGCATTGAAAGAATATCGACGATACGGGATTTCACCCTCCACGTGGAATTATCTAATTGGTCCGGTGGCATGTGGAAAAGTCCAAGTATATTATCCACATCGGGTCGAATACGAGGCGAATCGGTGATCACCACCACCGCCGCCAAGCAGATCTTGCAAGTGTGTCAACTCGAGCACCCATGTCGGTGTCATACGAGTCGATATCGAGCTCACCAGGTTCCCAGGCCCAATAATCCCAGAGGGTTGCTTGGGCAGGAGCAAGGCCCATTAAAGGGCAATTATGTCAATAGACCAAACCGCCCTAGGATTAGGGCAGAAGAAGGGCATGTGCCTATAAATACATTATTCCAGGAACTACGTAAGGCTTGATTCCTGGACAATACACAGGATACGTAGGCAATCCAAGATACATTCTTGGACTCAGCCATAAAACCCTAAAATCACCCCCAAAACCATCCTTGATTCTATCATCCCTAGATTAAATTGGCCTCAAATTATAAATGACAAAATCCAGCATCGTCATTTGGCGCTAGAAGGAGGGCCTTCTATCGGTGATAGATCAAGGAGTGGTGGTTCGTGATCAATTTAACGCCAAAAACGCAGCACCCAAAAACGCAGCGAGATCGGCGGCTAATTTATGGAGTTTCAACCGTTGGAACTAGATTTCCACCGTTCAGATCCAAGGATTATGAGGGACGAACAAGCCCTCCAAATTTCAGGCTGATCGGAGTTGTTTTGAGTCCCCGATCGTCGCAAAGAAGTTGCTCTTTGTATCAAAAGTGCAGCAGCAGCCCGAAAAGCAGTCAGATCGATGGATTATTGCCGGAGTTTCAACCGTTGGAACTAGATTTCCACCGTTCAGATCCAAGGATTAGGGGGTACGAACAAGCCCTCCAAATTTTAGGCTGATCGGAGTTGTTTTGAGTCCCCGATCGTCGCAAAGAAGTTGCTGCTGTATCAAAAGTGCAGCAGCCCAGAAAGCAGTCAGATCGATGGATTATTGCCGGAGTTTCAACCGTTGGAACTAGATTTCCACCGTTCAGATCCAAGGATTAGGGGGTACGAACAAGCCCTCCAAATTTTAGGCTGATCGGAGTTGTTTTGAGTCCCCGATCGTCGCAAAGAAGTTGCAGCTGTATCAAAAGTGCAGCAGCCCAGAAAGCAGTCAGATCGATGGATTATTGCTGGAGTTTCAACCGTTGGAACTAGATTTCCACCGTTCAGATCCAAGGATTAGGGGGTACGAACAAGCCCTCCAAATTTTAGGCTGATCGGAGTTGTTTTGAGTCCCCGATCGTCGCAAAGAAGTTGCAGTTTGTATCAAAAATGCAGCAGCCCGTAAAGCGGTCAGATCGATGGATTATTGCCGGAGTTTCAACCGTTAGAACTAGATTTCAACCGTTCAGATCCAAGTATTAGGAGGGACGAACAAGCCCTCCAAATTTTAGGCTGATCGGAGTTCGTTTGAACCCTCGATCGTGGCAAAGAATTTATCTGCAGTACCAAAAACGCAGCAGGATTCTGGGCAGCTGCCAGATCGGCGGCTTATTCCCGGAGATTGAGCCATCGAAAGAACAATTCCACCGGTCACATCGAAGGAAAGTGAGGTAAGAACGATCCCTCCAAATTTTGTGCCGATCGGAATCCGTTTCGAGGTCTGATTGCCACCGGAAAGACACTGCTATGGCGCCCCAGAAAGCTGCGAGTTATCTACCGTATCTAGCTATCCACGAAGCGAGTTCTCGAGCTCCAAAGAGCGAGCCGAGCTTTTAAGCTCTCCAGGTTCTTACAATTGTTATTTTAAATTCTTATATACTTTGTAAGTCTTTATTATATGTGTAATGTTTTTTATCACAATCACATTGCACCACAAAGACTCGAGATATCGAGCACCGGCATTCGAGCTCTACGGACTCGTCTTGCCCAAAACCCGAGCTCGACTCGGAGTCGTATTTGGAGCTCACCGATGGGCAAATCTTTAATAAGTCCGAGCTCGGCCTCGGCATCATATTTGGAGCTCTCTCGAGCATATCTTTAATAAGTCCGAGCTCGGCCTCGGCATCATATTTGGAGCTCTCTCGAGCATATCTTTTATAAGACCGAGCTCGGCCTCGGCATCATATTTGGAGCTCTCTCGAGCATATCTTTTATAAGACCGAGCTCGCCTCGGCATCATATTTGGAGCTCTCTCGAGCGTATCTTTTATAAGACCGAGCTTCGCCTCGGCATCATATTTGGAGCTCGGCTCGGCGTCATCTTTTATAAGACCGAGCTTGGTCTCGGCATCATATTTAGAGCTCTCTCGAGCGCATCTTTAATAAGACCGAGCTCGCCTCGGCATAATATTCGGAGCTCGAAGGCGACCTTACGTAAGTCCGCCTGCCATCTAAGCATGATACCAACGGACTACACCAAATAAGCTAAGCCTTATCTCAATTAACTTCTGTTTTTACATTTTTATGTCTTGTAATAAGTCCATGTGACAATTTCATAAATATTCTACTAAGCATGTCTTTCCTCGAGACGCTTTTGTGTTTGTTATGATTTACAGCCTTCACATTGCAAATCTACCACGATACAAAATGGCAAAGGCAAAAAAAATCGACCAAACCTTAAAGCAAAAAAGTCCATGTGATTAAAAGATAAAAGAGGCAAAAGTCAACCACAACTACAAATCCTCGACTCGATGAAGTCGGAATAATATGGTGAATAAAGCCAAGTCAGCGCAAGGCTTATATCACCTCGACACGATGCAAGAGAAATAAAGCAGTTGAAAAAGCCAAGTCACCGATGAGCTTATATCACTCCCCGACCGCCAAGAAGCCACGATGCTAAGCGGTTGGAAGATCCCACGATGGATACCCTATTCGACCGGTTCGAAGCACCACGAAGTGCGGCATAATGAGTAGGATTTTTCAATTCGACCATGTCGAAGCCCGACGAGGCAAGGCGGTCGATTCGAGCTCCGACCGAGATAGCCAAGTCAAGCCGATAAGGCGATGCAGTGTTAGTCGACTCATATCCAAGTGTACCATGAGTCATGTACTCATACTACACTTTGAGGGGCCACAGGGAATTAAGTCCAAAGGACTACACCCATTAAGGACCTTTTGCAAGGAATTAAGTCCAAAGGACTACACCCTAGGCAAATATTCAACAACACAAACAACATTCAAAGGAAAGGTCGAATTCAAAATTCATAATTCAAAAGTCCTGTGGATCGAATCGTGAAAGATAGACAACAAAAAGCGACAAGCAACATAATCGCAAAAATTGAAGCAAAATAAAACTAGGCGTCATATTTGGAGCTCACCGATGAGTGAATGTAATAAGTCCGAGTTCGACTCTCGCATCTTACCTCGGAGCTATATTATTTTGGAACTCACCCTACCGAATCGGCGGGTCGAGCTATCTTATTTTGGAACTCACCCTACCGAATCGGGCGGGTCGAGCTATTTTTTGGAACTCTCTAGCCGAGCATGGCGGGACGAGCCTTCTTATTTCGGGAACTATTCCTATGGTTATTGCGACTTTTTGACTAGTGCTGGCGATCTCGAGGATCCACTCCGCAAAGGATCTACTCAACGGTCTACGAGGATCCGCAAGTCGGATGCCTTCGATGTCGACGATCCAGCGTTTACAAGTCCTAATAGGACTAAAACGCAATGGCATCGAAGTCCGAGTCAACAATGGCGTAATCGACTCCCAAGAGAGAGAATTTACTAGGGCATCGAGGTGGGCAACATGATCATTTCGATCGGCCAACCGGTGAAGCTAAAAGTTCCATGGAACCAAAAGGCTAAGGCATCGAGTTGGACCAAGTCCAAAACTCTCGGCGATCATGTGTCATGAGTCATGAGCGACAAAGAAACACCACGACACCGAGATTTCAGAGCGACATTTACGTATTACGGTCTTATTAGGCGGTAAGTACTAGGACATCGTGGCGGAAATATCTATCGACAAACCGAAAGAGCATCGATTCCGACAAGCGAAATGAGACAACCAGGGGAATCTCTTCTACCACGCAACAACAAAGAAAAGTCCAAAGAAATGCTAAAGCATGGAAGACAAGTTACATATGGTCGACAAATGGAACTACAGAAAGTATAACGAAGATGATGAATCGCATTATACTTTGGAGGCAACAACGAGTCGACATTGAATACTCGAAAAAAAGCGAGCAAAGGAATGGGAATCGACATGCAACAAAAGTGTTTGACACCAAATACTTGTAAAAATTTCAGCATTTATAACAAAAAGCCTAGTCACAAACAACGGCCAAATATGATCCAAACCTAAGGTTCTCATGATACTTGGAGGCGGATATCGACATATATGCATCGACATGAGAGAGGCCGATGTGCAAATAAGGCCAAAGGCCGCAATAAAGCAAGATGGTCTACTTCAAAGACCAAAGAAAAGAAGGAAAAATGTAACAATTTTTCAAGGAAAGAATAAGCCAAGTCCAAATGACCGGCTAATTGTTTATCTGAGATGGAAGCCAACGACAACGATGGTTAAAAAAGGGCAAAGCCTAAGAAGAAGCATCTTTTTTGGCGTTAAGGCAAAGTCTCAAGATCATTAGACTAACATCCGAGATCCGCATGCCGTACTCCAAAATCCAGGCAAATCAGATTCTTTAGAGAAGTCGACCTCGACCGAGAGCAGTCCCAAGTTGGACATCTCATCATTCCTTCGACAAGTGCGGCATCGAAGTCGATGTCAACTTAGCCACACGTTATAAGTCTGGGGACGAGATAATGCTAAGATAAAAAAGTTTGCAAAGCAGACATGGAAAGGCCGTATGTCGGACTCCACAGAAGTAAGTCTGCCAGGCGATTTAAATTGAGCATTGGATGCGATGGCGAGATACACCTTTGTGATCGGACGACCTCAAGAGCTCGAGACGGATCTGGGGGGGCTTATGACGACACGGGATTTCACCCTCCACGTGGAATTATCTAATTGGTCCGGTGGCATGTGGAAAAGTCCAAGTATATTATCCACATCGGGTCGAATACTGAGGCGAATCGGTGATCACCACCGCCGCCAAAGAGATCTTGCAAGTGTGTCAACTCGAGCACCCATGTCGGTGTCATACGAGTCGATATCGAGCTCGGCCAGGTTCCCAGGCCCAATAATCTAGAGGGTTGCTTGGGCAAGGAGCAAGGCCCATTAAAGGGCAATTATGTCAATAGACCAAACCGCCTCAGATTAGAGGCGGAAGAAGAAGGCATGTGCCTATAAATACATTATTCCGGGAACTACGTAAGGCTTGATTCTGGACAATACTGAGATACGTAGGCAATCCAAGATACATTCTTGGACTCGGCCATAAAACCTAAAATCACCCCCAAAACCATCCTTGATTCTATCATCCCTAGATTAAATTGGCCTCAAATTATAAATGACAAAATCCAAAGATCGTCAAATACTATGAGAAGCGAGATCAACAAGAGCTATTCATCAGGCTCTCATGTCTTTTGAAATACTAAAGTTTTGCTAACAACTCTCGGCAATGAGTCGAATGGTGAATCAGAGTGAGATATCTTCCCCTGTATATTCAGAATACTAGGAATGAATACATCTATTAATTTATTTTGTTTATCATATGATATCCACATAACACATTTTAAACTAAGGAACCAGGAACTAATCATATAAGTTAAAATCAGTAGTGAAACATCATTCATAGCTAGACTTCAAACAGATATGTAAGTTCTCTGAAGAAAAGCAAACATTTACATCAAATCACCAGAGATTAAGGCAGCATGATTGATATACAATAGCTAAGAGAGTTTGCAAAGTATCTCAAATTTAGTTCCTCAGCAAGGCAAATCCAAACACAATGAAGCAAAAAAAAAGTTAAGTTAATGAACAAGAGGCTATTCATATTACGGAATAAAAGCAAGGTGAACATGTAATGGGGTGATTTAACTACTTCCATCCAAATATTGCTTTTACATACGTAACTTGTGATTCGATTACCTATTCATATTACGGAATACTCTTCACGAGATAAGAGACTGAAAGCAACAAATAAAAATAAAAAAAAATACATCCATTCTCAGTACTCCAAACACGAGCTAACATTACCAACAAATATAATTGAAGAGGATGAGAAAACAATGCCTTTCAAGTAACCATTCCTCCCAGTATTCTAGCAAAATAGAAGTCCAAAATACACCTGAAAAAACATAGAAACAGAATTCACTCAATAATTTAATTATATTCTTTGCAATTACTTTACCACAAGATACAACAACACACAGACGAGAAAAAGAAAAAGAAAAAGAAAGAGGAGTACTCTGGTGTAAACCTATCCGTTTATTCCGATCCAAAAGGTCACTGCGATTCTGGTGTTGGAAGAATTCCCGCCTTGAACTGAAGAGTCGAAACAGAGCAGTTAATATAGCACAAAGAAAGAACTTCATTGCTGGAATTATCAACCGAAGACTGAGTTGTAGATGCATCAAGTACATAATTGATGAGAGATTTGGCGCGGAGAGTAACAGAGGCTTCCGTCCACCCGGTATCCACCATCGCTCTCTAGAGCTCGTACTTCCCATGGCAATCGAATGGGAAGAGGAATGCTTGGAATCAGGCAACGAATCTATGGAATCTATGGAATTATTGAGGAAGGTACAAAAGGTGCTTGAGTAGGCCTGTAAACGAGCCGAACCCTACCGAACTCTGGCAGGGTTCGAGCTCAGCTCGGTTTTTTCGAACCTTAGGTTCAGCTCGGCTCGAAATTGCCGAGCCTTAGGTTTTCATTATTCGTCTCGGGTTCGACCTGGTATATGGGGAAAAAAGCTCGGTTCGGTTCGGCTCGAACATGTCGAACCGTTCGAACATGTTCGGCTCGAACTGGGTTTTTAAAAAAATCAGAATTTTGTGATACCATTGGTATCATACCAATATATTATTATGAATTATGATATATATATTGATATCATATTGGAGAATATAAAAAAAATAAAAAAATTAACATACAAAGAGTCCAAATTAACAAGTCCAACAATATTGTCCAAATTACAAAAACCAATAAACCATACATATGTTAATTGTTATAACTTAAAAGTCCAAAGTCCAACATAATACATTAGTTATTACAATTTTACAAACATGTTATCAAATGTTCAAAGAGTCCAACTTAAAAGTCCAAAGTCCAAAGATACAAACATGTTATCAAAATTCAAAAGATTAGAGAATCCAAATACCATGTAAACAACATATCATGTTCTCCTTGCCTTTTTTTGGCTTTTCTTGGAGTTGCTTGGTGGTTTGATACTGCTAGTGCTAGGAAGGTTAGCTTTGGATTGATTCCTTGTGGTTGTGGATGATGTTGTGTTGACAACCTGAGACTGAGAGAGGCTACTTTCTACAACATGTAGTACTGTTTAAGATGTAAACAAGTTAAACAACATAAACTGAAATGGAATGAATTATGGAAGACATTATTATTACCAAAACAGAATATTAATTTACCACATACCAGTATCATTAGGATCTTTCATATCATACTCGTTTTCATATTCCAACTCAATAGGATCATCATTCCCCTGAAAAAAAGAAACAAACATTAATAACTTCACAACATTAGTTAAGAACTTAAAAATTTTAAAAAACAAATTTAATGTAATTTAGGTATATACCTGATCTTTCAATGATCTAATTCCATAAGCTTCCTTTATCCAATCTCCAGCACAAAGTAAAACCTCAATTGTATCTCTTCTCATAGAAGCTCTTCTTTTATCAATAACTCTTCCACCCGCACTAAAAGTAGATTATGAAGCAACAGTTGTAATTGGGATAGACAAAATATCCATTGCCATTTTGGATAGCACTTTGTATTTCCCCTCATTCCCTTTCCACCAAGCAAGGGCATCAAAATTGGCAACATTTGGATAACAAACTTCATCATAATACAGTTCAAGATCTGATTTCTCCTTCCTCTTAGTTTGCATTTTCATCATAAACTCATCAAACTTTCTTTTACCAACTGTGGAAGAGGGAGGTTTCTTGCAAGTTGCACTATAGGAGGATTCTGGTCCTTTTGATTTCCCATCACCATACAACTTAACATACTCATCAAATAATTCATTGAATTTACCCAAAACAGTGTTTACTTTCTCCTCATAATCAACAGGGTACATTGATTTAAAAGCAAAGTTGATCATCTCCTTCTTATATCTAGGATCCAGCATTGAGCCAAAACTAAGCAAAAAATCACACTCAACCCAGTACTTATCATACTTGAAAGCCATTCTTTCAGCCATTCTTTGCATATGTTTCTTATTAGAGGGATCTAAGTTATCTAACTGCTCATTGATCAATTCCTTAATTCTAGATAACTCTAAAAAAGCAGATTCTTTGTTGGATAATTGCTTCCAGAAATAAGGTTAGTAACATCCAAAAACACCTCAAGAAAGTCACACACTTCACTAACCTCGTACCAATCATAATCAGAAGGGCAATAGCTCAATGCAAAAGATTCATCATCCTCCCCAAACTTAGTAAAACACTGTCGGTACTTATAAGCAGTAGACAACATCACATAAGTAGAATTCCACCTAGTGTTATTGTCTAATACTAACTTATTCGGAGGCAACTTCAAATTCATCCTATGTTCATTGAAAGATGAAAGTCTATTTTACGAGCAAAGCAAGTATTTCACTCCATCTCTAACCTTTTTGGTGACTTTCTCAATCTCTTTCAAACCGTCACTAACCAACAGATTAATGATGTGTGCACAACATCTAACATGAAAAAGTTTACCACCCAACACAAGATTTGACAACAAAGCATAATCCCTTTTCGAGAATAGAAATACACACATCATTTTGAAGCATTGTCAGCGGTCACGAAGCAACTTTCTCACTAATTCCAAAAGATTACAAACCCTATGTACTTCTTTTAGCCAATGCGGCTCCATTATGAGGTGGAGGTACATTAACAAAAGAAAGTACCCTCTTACTCGCAAATTCAATTTCTATCAATGTAATGGATTTGTAATCACCATGTAGCCTATCCTCTCGCACCCTGGACCACCAACAATCATTAGTTAAACCAACTCTATTCACTTTCCCCAAAATCCCTTCATCTTTTCCTTTCAGTTTCATACACATTGAAGCACTCTTTTCTAACCATGTACTAGTGATTTTTCTATAGTATGGAGTATAGGCTTTCAAGAACTCATTAAACACCTTATGCTCAACAATGCTAAAAGGGTACTCATGAGCTAAAACCATATGTGCAGCTAGCAATTTAACTTTCTCAAAATTAAAGGTAAAAGTACCTATAGAACTTTCACCTTCTGATAGGCCCTTGAGTTGAGTTTGAATGCAATGGGAACCATCAACAGCAGCCTCTTTCAGTTTCATTGGTTTGGGAAAATATGTCTCTCTGAATGGACAAGAATCCTTCAAGTGCCTCATAAGATGACTTGTAGTCCCACCTGACTGATGGGATAGTATTTTCTTGCAATGCTTGCATCTGTTCTTTCTAACACCACCAGGAGCTGTCACTGCCTCCATATGATCCCAAACTACAGATCTTGTTCCTTGATCAACAGATACACTATCTTCATTAACTCCCTCTCCCTCGGTCCCCTGAACAGAACCTGAGTTTCCATCTTTGTCAGTCTCTAAATCCTCATCCCCCATTATTTCAATATCAACATCATTATTCGGAATCGGAGGGGTATCGGAAGAATCAACAAAAGAATGATTCATCATCACTTTTTCAAACAAATGAAACAACAACAACAACAACAAAAAAGCAAACTTTTCAAATACAATAGTAAAAATGTTTCAAATCCAGTTTTAAAAATGTTACAAATCGGGTTTAAAAAAAATAAAATGATACACACGCTGAGAATGATCCCCCCATCTCGGGTTTAAAAAAAAAATAAAATTTGGCAAACGAAAATTTGAGTTTGAACATGAAAGTGATGATTGATGAAAATCGAAAATTGGGGGTTTGGATTTAGATTTCCTGACATTGGACGATTCTTTGAATCAAATTTCTAACATACTTATTCAACCATTTTTACTTTACAATTTTTTTAACCACATGCATATTGCACCTATAACCACCAAACTTTGTGATGAGGATGCTAGGACCGCCTTCTAAGATAGAAATAGAGCCAGTTGTATCCAACTATAATTTCATAAATACCTTTCTCCATAGTATAGGATCCTTTCTTACTTTTGGTGAAAGAAGATAATCCCTTAACCACGATGCAACAACCCAGGGCTCTCTCTCACCATTTGTACTTCTTGAGGTCAAGGCATTCTCTTCAAGCAACTGACACACCTGTCACAACAGCAAAACCTCAATCAAATCAAATCTAATTTAATGCAAACAACATTGCCCAAAAAAAGGGAAGGGTGAAAAACATGGGAAAAAGGTATCACTCATAAAATGTAAGAAATCCTGATGGTTAATTTCCATTCACATTCTGTCAATTAACTTAACTCGGCTGTTCATGATATGAAAATATTACACTTGATTAAACAAACAATTTGACATTGCATCACCCCTTGTAAAATGTTACTTCAATGATTAATACTGGAGCAGATTGATTGTCCAGAAGGTTCATTCAATGCCAGAATTGTAACCTCAAACATCTAAACAAAAATACCTTAATATGCTCCCATCGTGGGTCTGTTTCCAATCACAAAGTGATGTAATTCTGAATCTTATCTGATAACAAATGCATAAATTCTGTTCCTGGAGTGATCACATTTGAATCACACAACTCGGACTCTTGTATAGGCAAAACTGTCCTCCCTTCTCCCTCAAACTTCTTCCGAAGCATAATAAGTAGAACATAACTTACCATCAGCTGAAACTTCATTATCATCATGATGATATTCTATTGTAATCTATTTCTATAGTTATCTCACTTTTGACTATTCGAACATATCAAGAAAAGTTAATGGATTAATAAAATTTAGCTGCATGTTGTCCAGAAAATCAAGAACCATCAGATGCCAGACCAAAAAGTTGAAACTACATTGCTTAGACTTAACTATGCAATAGTACAAAGAAATTTGCTTTAGGCCTAATGATGGTATAGTATATGCAGTCCAGTGTTCACATGTGTACAGAGACTACAGAGTTCAATGGACTAGCTAGAATTTTAAAAACAACATGATGCTGACCGCAAGATGAAGATGCAGTCTTTATTTAACTTCAGTCACTGAAGTTCAGTGTATGATACAAATCGAAAGTGATTCTACATGTTTGGCACCAAAAGATCGTTTATAAAAATAAAATTAAAAAAAAAAAAACTAAAAAGCAACAAATTGTACTTGGAACAAAATATATTTGAACCCTGTTTCAGCAAAATCAGCGTCTCATTTCACAAAATCCATCTACTCGAACATAAAATGCATTTCACAAAAATAGAACAGACTGATTCAGCAACTCAATTAAATCCATTATCCAGATCCCTTCAGTCCGATTATTTCATGTAAATCTAAAAATAGAACTTCAAAGAGTGCAGGAAAATAAAGATGGAAATTATGAAATTATCAAACCATAAAATGTACTCGAAGCAGCAGCCTCACTAAATAAATTTATTTAGAAAGAAAGAACCGCAACCTAAAAGATCAGGAACAAAAGTCTCTCGAGCACTTTTGACATAATTAGATACAACAATCAACAATCAACCTAAGTGTTTACCTTCCCCTTAAGGAGGCGAGAATGCTACTGCTGTGAGTCTGCGGCTGCTAGTGCTCGGTCGGGTCGGGCTCGGTTGATGAATGCTACGGTTGGAGGTTTGAGGTTGAGGGATGGAGGGACTAGGGAGTAGGGAGGACTGAGGACGAGGAGAGGAGGTAGAGACGGGCAGACGGCTCAGAGTCTCAGACGGACGGGGAGGGGAAGGGAGAAACGGCGGGGCTGGGCCTGGGAAGTGGGAAGGGGATTAGGGGTTTCTTCTAAGAATGACAAAATGTATGAGAATGATAATGAGCCGAACTCAATGCCTAAAAACATGTTCGGCTCGACCACCGAATATTTAATTTGTAAGGTTCGGCTCGAATTTCAAACCCACGAACCGAGCCCGAATCGAGCTTTTTCGAGCCGAATACTTCAAATCGAATCGAATACTTAGGCTCATTTAGAGCCCTACTTGAGGTAAAATTTCAGAGGTTAGGTCGAGTTTTTCCTGAGAGCTTTCAAGAAATAAGAATGACGAGGGATCCAAACAGTGAAAGAGTTTTGACCTAGTATATAGTTATAAAGCGGGATACTGGGATGTGATCGAGCCGAACCAATACATTTTGGGCCTTGAATTCGATTCCACTATAAAATCCTTGGCTTGATATTATTTGGCTCGGTTCGGCTCATAAGCTCAATTACCTCCCAATAATTTATGTAATTTGTCTAATACTCAACTCGACTCATCTAATATTTGACTCGAACTAAAGATTTATATAAATTAATATTTAATTATCTTCCCCTAAAATATATATTTAACGATCTTGACTTAAAAAAACATTTAATAATCTTTATACAAATATAATTAATTATATAATCATTTATTATTTATGAGCTTTCGTGATAAAATATGGTTGTCAGATAAGTTTTTATGGATACCGTGATAAAGATGTTGTCATTAAAACCTCATGCCAAATGTTATACACGTGAAGCATGGCTTTGGTGACAACTCACCAAACCTTACGTGACAATGTCTTTTTTTTGTCACTAGAATACAATTTTCTGTGACAAACAAACTTATTCTCACTAGAAGCTACTATTTGGAGATAACTCTACTCTTTGTCACCAAAGGCTTGTCACGAAAGATTCTTTTTTTGTAGTGAATTATACACATATATATGTGAAATAGATCCATCATATTTTTATAATGATCTACTATGAAATATTATAAGTACAAATATAACATATATAAAAACAAAAAAAGAAAAAAACTTTGCCCAAATTATATGTGAAAAACTACCATTATAATTATATATAATGAAGCATGTGTCTTTTTTATTATATTGATATATGTAAGGATAAACATGTTAAATAATCATTTTCAGATTTTATATGCACGTTGTTTCAATACTTAATTTTTTCAAAGTGACTTACTCTGATAAGTCTTCAAATTTGAGACTTGAGGCTTGATTTGAGACTTGATTTATCAAACGGCCTCTTAGACTCCCACAACTTCAGACACTTTCAAAACAAGGACCAACAGAGCTTTTTGGAAAGTTGAAATGTAGGATTGCATGTATTCTGAATGATGCAAATCTTGTTGATATCGTGACTATTTATAGGGTATAGGGGGTGAAGAGCCCTAAAGCCTAGGTGTGGAAACAAAGAATTCAAATTCCTATAGGCCGAGGCACATGTGATATTTCTTGTCAAGGCAACCTAAGTAGGTTTTGAGTGAATGAACATGCAATTCCCGTCAGGCTAAAATTACGGGAAATGAGTATTAACGGTTTCCATGCAAGATCCATGCAAGATTTATGCAGTGACAGCAAAGCTTTGTCAAAATTATTTGAATCAATTTAAATCATGATTAAGGAGATATAAGGTTGGTTGGAGAGATAAGGAAGAGTTTTAAATCATGATTAATGCTGAGTATTTTCGGTGATATAAGAGTTTGATGGCTATTTAGTCTCTTGTGTAGTGATAATATAGCTTGATATGGTTGTTATTTCAAATTTAAACAAAGATTGCATTATCTGAATTTTAGGGGTTAAGTTAGGGTCAATGCCTTCCTATATAAAGAGGCACTGGCGTCTGTATTATTTTCTCAAGCAAACATATTGAATAAGAGAGATTCATATGCTTTACATTCTATTTTTCTTTATGGTATCGGAGCCAATTGGTGTTTAAACACCATATAACTTCACATCATGGCTGCTAACACCACATCTATTAACGTTAGCAGCATCATTTCTTTGAAACTTTCATCCAGAAACTATCCTTTATGGCGTGAACAAGCATTAGCTTTTGCAGACAGTTAGGATGTCTTAGGACACCTCACTGGTGATACCCCTGCCCCAGATCACACACAAAACACCACCTCCACCACAGTACTGATGTTCCATCACCAAATCCAGAATACATTAAATGGAAGAAGGCAAATAGGTTATTGAGGGCCTGGCTGATTGGCTCATTGTCTGAGGAGTCCTTGAGTCTAGTAATTGGTTTGGACTCTACAAAGGCAGTCTGGATGCACTTAAACGTGCATATGCACAAGAATCCCAGGAACGAGAGTTCAACCTCAAGCAACAAATAACTTATATGAGGAAAGATGAAACTAAAACTATCAATGAGCATGTCCAGTATTTCAAAGGGCTGTGTGACAGCTTGGCTGTCATAGGGAAGCCAATTCTTGATCCCGAAAAAGTCTATTTTCTCCTAACTAGCCTAGGGCCTCAATATGAGACGTTCACAACCACTATGCTCATGCACAAGCCCTCCTATGAAGAATTGGTAGGCCATCTACAGAATCTGGATCAAAGAAGATCATGGTTTGTTGCAAAAGACTCAGACACCTCTCATCTAGCATTTTATGGCCAAAAACCACAGCAGAGGAGTAATGCACAACCCAAGTTCAATTCACAAGGAAGAGGATTTGAGCCTGACAATCCAGAGTGCAGGAGCAGTGACGAGAAGAGTGCAAAAAAGGTGTTTAGGAGAATGTCAAGCGAGAAAGAGATCAAGATACAATAATGAGACATGTGACACGTGGTGTACAAGGTCACATCTCAAAAATTTCTTTGGTGGAGTAACAAGGCAAAGGAAGAACTCCTCCTCACGCATTATGCGCACTCACTTTGGACAACACCATTGCAGACCTTTGAATGGCTCATGGACACAAGTGCCACCAATCATATGATGAGTAACTCAGCCTCTTGCACAATTTACATACCTTTCCTTCTTCTGCTCATGTCATTGTAGGCAATAGTACAACAATTCCCATCACAGGAACATGTAATATTCATATAACTTATAATAATGAAGTCTTAATAATTCAAGATGTGCTACTTGTCCCTAATATGACTAAGAACCTAATCTCTGTTAAGCAACTCACTAAACAATACAATGCTCAATGTTTCTTTACTAATGCTGGTTTATTCTTAAGGAAAACAAAGACCAAGAAGACTACGATGATGGGAGAATGTAGAGGAGGCCTCTATGCTATTCCCAGTCATCACCATGCCCTGGCAGCACACACCATAAAGCCCTGCACACTTGAAGTTTGGCACCAGAGATTAGGCCATGTTCAGCTTTCCACTGTAAATACTTTGAATAATAAAGGTTTTATTGAGATTTTAGGTTCAAATAAACTTGAGCATCTCTGTGAGAGCTGTCAATTAGGCAAGCTCTCAAGGCTCCCTTTTTTCACATACAGAACATGTTTCTTCAAGCACTTTCGAATTAATTCACTGTGATCTTTGGGGGCATGCCCCTGTTGAATCAATTGGCAAGTTTTCTTATTATGTGAGTTTGGTGGATGACTATTCTAAATATGTGTGGTTTGTTCCTATTAAGCACAAGTCGGATTTCTATAATGTGTTTCTATATTTTGCTCAATATGTTAAGACTCAATTCAATAAAACAATTAAGCAGCTGCACACAGATGGAGGGGGAGAATTTGATAACAAACCCCTCACACAGTATTTTTTAAGTCAAGGCATCACTCATCTCATTACTTGTCCTCACACACCTCAACAAAATGGCATTGTTGAACGTAGGCATAGGACCATTAAAGAACTTGGCCTTACAATGTTGTTTCATAGTAGAACTCCCTTGTTTTTGTGGGTTGAGGCTTTTTCAACTGCAGTGTATATTCTCAATAGAATTCCTTCACTCACTAACAAGACTGATTCTCCCCATTATTTACTGCATAATACTCACCTTAATTATAACAGTCTATGGATTTTTGGGTCAAAATGCTACCCCTATACTTGGGATTATAAGAAAAACAAGTTTGATCCCAAGACCTTACCATGTGTTTTTGTAGGCTATAGTAACAAGCATAAGGGTTTTAAGTGCTTTCACCCCTCTTCAAGAAAGTTTTACATGTCCAGACATGTTGTGTTTGATGAGACCATCATGCCCTATAAAACCATGTCCAATATTAATAGACCTTATGTCCTCAGCCTTTTTGATCCTTGGCTTCCTTCTGATAGCCAGCCACATACTCATGATCCTGTCACACCTCCACCCACAACTCAAGAATCTCTTCCCATCATTCCTCCTGATATTATTATTACTCCTCCAGCACCCCAACAGCAAGATTCTGGCACCTCCACATCCAATTTCATAGACTATACTGATTTACCTTCCTCCCAAGATTCCCAAGCATCTCCCACTCATGCTCAACTGCCTTCTGATAACCAATCCAACACATCCCCAATCTCTTCTCCAGAATCAAACTCTGCATCCCCACCACCATCCCCAACCCCAACCCCAACCCCAACCCCATCCCCTCCACCCTCTCCCAGGGCCACTAGAGCCCAACATGGAATCTTCAAACCTAACCCTAAATATGCCCTCACCAGTTCATATAGCACCATTCCAACAGAACCAAAGACTGTCAAGAGTGCTCTCAAACATGAAGGATGGCAAGCAGCTATGAAAGAGGAAATGCAAGCCCTACTAGATAATCAAACATGGTACTTAGTTCCCAGAACACCAGATATGCATGTAATAGGTTCTAAGTGGGTGTTTAAGGCAAAATTAAAAGCTGATGGGACTCTAGACAGGCTAAAAGCTAGATTAGTGGCTAAAGGTTTTGCCCAAATAGATGGCTTAGACTACGTTGAAACCTACTCTCCTGTTGTTAAACCAAGCACCATTAGGGTCATTCTATCCCTTGCTCTTTCATACAAGCGAGTGCATTAGGCAACTAGATGTCAAGAATGCCTTCTTGCATGGGCATATTACAGAAACTATTTTCATGGAACAACCTCCAGGAATGTGTGATACTCAATTTCCTACCCATGTTTGTCAGTTGAAAAAGGCACTCTATGGGTTGAAACAAGCCCCAAGGGCTTGGTTTGACAGATTTAGTTCTTTTCTACTTACATATGGTTTTCACTGCAGTTTATCAGATCCCTCATTATTTATCTATCATACTAATCAGAGTACCCTAGTACTCCTTTTGTATGTATATGATATGCTTGTCACAGGTTCTAATATTGAACTGCTGCACTCCTTCATTCAAGAATTGCATCAGAATTTGCAATGAAGGATCTGGGCACTATTCATCACTTCCTTGGTGTACAGATACATCAAAATTCACAAGGCATGCTCCTTCATCAGTCTCACTATGCAGCAACACTTATTCACCGGGCTGCAATGCAAGATTGTAAGCCAGCCAACACACATATGGCCACTAAACCATTTCTCCCACTCAGCTCTCCTCCAGCAGATCCTACATTTTATAGAAGTCTTATTGGTGGACTGCAGTATCTCACCTTCACTGGACTGGATATCTGCTTTTGCAGTCAACTCAGCTCCACTCGGGCCATATGCAGTAGGTTCAAAGGTTAATCAGATATGTCAAAGCAACCTTGCACCTTGGTATTTCCCTCAAAGCCTCCTCTAAACTCAACCTATATGCCTTCTCAGATGCAGATTGGGCTGCCTGTCCTACCACAAGACGCTCCATTACAGGCTATTGCACTTTCCTAGGTCCAAATATCATTTCTTGGTGTGCCAAGAAGCAACCAACAGTATCCAAATCAAGTACAGAAGCAGAATACAGAGCCATGGCTCATACCGCAGCTGAGATCACTTGGCTTACTCATCTGTTACAAGAATTTCATGTTACCTTACCTACAGTTCCTACACTCTTCTTGTGTGATAACCTAAGTTCACTTTATATGACCATAAACCTTGTCTTTCACGCAAGAAGCAAGCATATTGAGCTTGACTACCACTATGTGAGAGAACAAGTAGCCAGAAAACTCTTAGTCACCAAGCATGTCTCCTCTCAAGACCAGCTTGCAGACATATTCACAAAGCCTCTGTCCAAATATGTCTTTCAGAACCTCAGAGACAAACTCGGCCTACTCCCAAGTCCTGGCCTCGTTTGAGGGGGAGTATTAACGGTTTCCATGCAAGATCCATGCAAGATTTATGCAGTGACAGCAAAGCTTTGTCAAAATTATTTGAATCAATTTAAATCATGATTAAGGAGATATAAGGTTGGTTGGAGAGATAAGGAAGATTTTTAAATCATGATTAATGCTGAGTATTTTCGGTGATATAAGAGTTTGATGGCTATTTAGTCTCTTGTGTAGTGATAAGATAGCTTGATATGGTTGTTATTTCAAATTTAAACAAAGATTGCATTATCAGATCATTATATGAATTTTAGGGGTTAAGTTAGGGTCAATACCTTCCTATATAAAGAGGCACAACGTCTGTATTATTTTCTCAAGCAAACATATTGAATAAGAGAGATTCATATGATTTACATTCTGTTTTTCTTTAATGAGCATGTCATTACACCGTTAATTAGGGTATGCCTCTTATATCACTGTTGATGATTGAATCAAAGCTCACATAGTCATGATTTGGACCGGACTCAAACCAGTTATTTAACCAGACCAAGGAAAACAACAGGCACAAGCACTACTAGTTGAATCAAAGGTTGAAAGACCGACAGTTCAGATAATGGTTATAAAGAAGCCATTTCTGAACTGAACGGAATCATAGATAATAAACACCCTCAGCAAGACTCGAACCGAGACCTCATTGGGATAAATCCCTCGGTTTGACCAGGGTTAAACCAACATAGAGGTTAAAGCCAATATACCTGAGCGATTCGGGTTGTGATTCACCGAATCGAGGAGTCTTTGAAGCAAAGAAGAAATCTTCTGCAGTTAATACTTTGATTTTCACATGTGATAGATTGCTAATCCGAAAAGGACATTGAAGTTGTAACCGTTAACCTTCCGGTGAATCAGGGTTGTGAAATCCCTAATTCCTTCTCCTAAATCAGCACATGATGGCCAAAACATCTGGGCAGAGCTCTTTTCAAATTAAGGATTGCAACTTAAATGCTCTTTAAACAGACATATACCGAAATAGTCTTTCATATTCTTGCCTTTGACCCGACTAATAAAAAAGATGTTCACTTCTTATAATATCCTATTTACATATGTGGGAACAAGGTAAGGGGTCAGATTTATTCTAACAGGAGCAGGAGTAACAATACGGTTTATAATGCTACAACAACAGGCACAGTAAGTAAAATAATCCAAAAAAAAAAAAAAGGATAATTTCCTAAGAATTACTTAAACAAAGGCTACATATATAAATAAACTCCCTCTATAGTCAACCAAACATGGAAATGTCAATGCAATAAATGATACAAATCAGTGAAAATTTGAAAGAGATGAAAGGAAATTTTGGAATCTCAAAAGAATGACTAAGAGCCTTCACGAATCGAGAGATTCGATGCAGCTAGGCATTCAATCAAGGAAAGTTATGTTCTTTAGATGGTTCGGCACAAGGGAAACACATAAGGAAGGTAGAGCATTCAAGGGATATCTATTGAATGCAGATGAGAAGACGAAGAAGGGTGACCGACGTAAATGGGCGGCTAGGATTTCTAGGAGAGGAGGAGATGAGGTAGGAGTTCGGGTTTAGTGTTTATATAGTGAGGTAAACCGTGTTAGGGGGTCTATGGGTAAAAGGGCTTAACTTAATGGGCCTTAAACACCGGACCGGGCTGGGATAAAAGGGCCACAATAATCAAGGCCTGCCGGCAATTTAAAAATCTAATTAATTTATTTAATGAATAAATTCAATTAGTTAAATTAATAATCAATCAAACTTAATCAAGTAATACAAAACTTGCAAAAACATGAATAACATCAAGATGTGCCAAAAATGATGTAAGTATTAAGGTTTCATGGCAGTTAGTGTCACAAAATTTATGTGATAGACACACATAAGGGCCATTTTTGGAAATTAATCAAACTTAGATGCAATTGTGGCTCTTTTTTTCATCATTTTTATGAAATAGTTTTAGAAATGTCGTGCATAGTTAATAGAAAAATTCCTATAAGATGAGAATGGTAATGTTTGGGCTTGCCGGGAAAAGATGATAAAATGTGAAAGATAAATAAAAATGTTTGAAAGCTATACGAGCTCAAATATGATACATAGAAATGAAAGGTATAGATTGAACAGAGTCAACATACATATGCATGTTGGTGTTGGAAGAATAGCATGCAC
Organism: Gentiana macrophylla; assembly: GCA_026214975.1. NCBI lineage: Eukaryota > Viridiplantae > Streptophyta > Magnoliopsida > Gentianales > Gentianaceae > Gentiana > Gentiana macrophylla. The sequence continues at coordinate 8,769,696 of CM047812.1, read as the reverse complement.
AATTGAGGATAAAGCTCAAATATGACAAGAAACAAAAGGATATAGGAGTGTTGATCCTTTGTTGTGCATATACATCACAACACATGTTGTGATAAGGGTGGAGGGGTAGAAGAGTAAATTCATCTTTTGAAATTTGAAAAAAAAAAAACCAAAATAATTCATTTATTGACAATTGAAGGCATAAATTGAACAAAGTCAACAGACATATGCATGTTGGTGTTGGAAGAATACCTTGCACATTTGATGATAAAGCTCAAACATGATACAAAGAAAATAAAGGTATAGATTGAACAAAGTCAACATAATTATGCATGTTGGCAATGTCGGACGTATGATCTCAGGTGGGGAGACAATAAAAAATTTAAAGAGGCAAATAAAAAAATAAGGGGGGGTGGTGGAAGGGGAGGGATGGGGGAGCAAACTACATGCATACTATATATATTAGTATATTTTCGGATCAAGTAGGGACAGTTGCCTTCTCTTAGTTGTATGTAGATCCGTAGATCCATCACTGCATGTTGATGTTGGAAGAATAGCTTGCACATTTGATACGAAGCAATGAAAGGTATAGATTGAACAGAGTCAACATACATATGCATGTTGGTGTTGGAATTTATAACTTGCAGATTTGAATTAAAGCTCAAATATGATACATAGAAATGAAATGTATAGATTGAACAGAGTCAACATACATGTATACCTTGGTGTAAGAAGAATAGCTTGCAACTTAAGGATAAAAAAAGGCTTGTGTAGAGACGTATTGTATCAATATAGGGACTATCTTTTCACACAAATGTTGTTTTACACTTACCAAGAGCCGAGAGTGGGCTTCGTTTGGATATTCCACACGCCTGCCATTCTGACCGTAAATGAGTCCGGAAAATGTATACTATTCTGGTCAATTCACGTGACCATTCGACCCAATTTGAGTCGAATACGATCATTATCTTGATTTTATTCTAGTCGAATTTTGAATGTTTTCATCATACTCAATACCGCCGGAAATACATTCGACTAAAATTGAGTACAAAACTTTTAATATTCATGCAATGAAAATCGATCGAGAATCAATAAGTGCTTTTATATTGTTGTTGTTATCCCGACCTAATTCTAGTCCGAATGTGTAGAGTGTTCGGACTCAATATTGGTCGAATGATACTCGACTATGTATGAGTTTGGAAAACTTCAAACATTCTATTTAAAATATGGTCGAATCAGCAGAGTGTGGATTCTCAACACGTATATTCGACCATATTTCATTATGGATAATGTGTCATATTCTCACCAAACTTTGGTGAGAATGAACTTGCGTAAAATAAAAAAATAAGGGCGAAATTGGAAGAAAAAAAATCTGTGTGGTAAGATAAAAATTTGTGTGAAAAGATATTCCCTCAATATATCGTATAACTATAATCTTATTATTCTTTTCCTTAGAAAAAATCTACATTTAATTAAATAAAAAAAATATAATACCCGTGAACCTCTCTCACAATGTACTGTTGGACCTGTGATACTCTAGAGCCTATTAATTTTTATTTTTTTATAAGAGAGTTATCTATCTAAGACACCACTTTTTACTTGGCGATTTATTTTTGATTATTTATTTAAAAACATAAGTAGTAATCAGCGTTGATATTGAACACCAACGCGTCGGTGCTATTCAAAACGAATGTCACTGAAGTCGGTGGGTGGCGTTTTTAAATGTGACACTTTTATAACGTAAAGCGCCGGTTCCAATCGATTTTCGTTTTGAACACCGGTGACGTTGGTTTTCAACAACAACGTCAATGCCACTAACGTTACGTTCATAAAAATCATCGTGTTCTTTGAAGTAATTTTTATGACGCTAAGTAAAATTGCGTCCGATAAAGACCTTCTTATAAACACCCGTTTAGAAAGCAAACCAGTAGTAAGGAGTGAGTGAAAACCAACGAACGTCTAGAAAGATCCTTGGGAAATTCTACTTCTTCCCTTTGCTTCAGTTTTCTTTTCTCCAGAGCGTTTAAAAATTTTAGTTTTTTTTTTTTTTTTTTTTTTTTGCTTAAAAACTTCCAACCTTAAATGGGAAGTTTTATTCTAAAATAAAACTTCTCATTAACTTCTTCTTTTATAAATTTCTTTTATTTTTATTTTCTTATTTTAAATAACACTTAAATCCCTTAATTAAATAAAACAAAAATCTGAGTTTCATTAAATGATTCTTTCTATGGCTTTCTACGAAAAGTCGGGATGTTCTGGCCTACTCTACCCAACCTTATCCCACCACCCACTTTACACAACCTCATCCATTTTACCCTGCCTAACTTGGCCCTACCTTACCCACCAACCATCTTACCCATCATCACCAAACATATCATGCCTCTCCACGTCCACTTACCTACTCCACCCTAACTCACCCTACTTACCACCTACCTTATCCTACCTCACAGTACCGTACTCTACCCTATCCAGACATCCATTCTACCATACACAACATTACCCAACTATCCATCCTACCCTACCCATCATACTCTACCACCCATCTTACCTTACCTACCCCGACCCACCCAACCTATACCTTATCTTGCGATTCCTGCCCTACCATAACCCGTGCCCGACCCCACCCCACTCACTCTTACCCACCACTTACATTTTTATCGATTTTCATCTTATTTTATCTATTTTCTAATGTAATGAAATTGGACATTTGCATTCCATTTGAATGAAATTTCGTTTCATTCCATCATCTTATTGTCATACCAAGACATTGTAATGAAATAAAAATCATTCCAATCAAGCCTTCGTGCGAAACAAACATGTCATAAACAATTGGAACGTCTACTTAGCAAGTTGAATGCCATCAACATATTATCCAAACACAAGGAAAAGTTATATATTATAGCCATAACCTATATAAATTTGTAACTTTGTAAGTAGTGTGAATATATATATATATATATATATATATATATATATATATAGATAGATATATATATATATACAATATCACATTAATCCTTTGTAAGTAGTGTGAATATATATATATATATATATATATATATATATATATATATATATATAGATAGATAGATATATATATATACAATATCACATTAATCCTTTCTTTAAACATATCCCCCTCTCATGAATTGAATAAATGTATCAATTAATGAGTTCCAGGGGTTTGGGGATCATGATGGGGGTTTGCTCCTGTCCCTGGATAATCATTTGTCCCAATTAGCATCCTTCCCTCCAATTCCTCATCACTTCTTGTATCAATTATGTCCTATATAATTAATTAGAAAAGAAAACATCAATATAATTTAATAATCTTATATATAATGGGCAATCAAAAATCGGAATCTTGAATCTCCTCATTATAAATTATTGCTTGTTTTCAATCAGGGATAGAGCTACAAGCCTACAAGCTATACAAGGTATATTCAGATTGCTAATCTTTTTATATTAAATTTCTGTTTAATTAAGTCATACAAAAAGAAATTAGTGAACTTCCATATTTTATAATATACACTATATCCTTAGATTCTATTATTTTAATATAGTATGAATGCATATGACGAAAGAGAATACAAATGACGAGAAACTTTATGGTATAACTGTCGTAGGATACCAACCGCTATACAGTGTATCCTATTTCATTACTACTTGTTTCACAAATACATTATGTGAAATAAAAATTGAAAAATATGATATATGTACTTTGAAAAGATCGATCCTGATAATAAACATTTAAAATTATTTGCATATATAGTATATAATTGACTTTTAGAAGAAAATATTTGAATTTGAGACAAGGTCTCTGGAGGTCAACTCTAACTAAGCCAATTGAGCTAGGCCTCATCGGCTTCTTGCTTAATTTTAACCGAGTTTTAAGTATATTTGCAGGGGAAGTTTTTGGTTATATATTGAGTATATCTGGAGTGGAGTGATCCGTTGATCAAAGTCACACAATTTACATCATAGTTATAAACTGTGTGGTTCCGCTCAACTTACGGATCAGTTAACTCCATGTGGAGATAAAGAATAAGAGAGAGAACCTGGCCATTTACAACATCAAAGGATTGCTTTAGATTGAAGGCCCTTGAACTTCCTACAGAAACAAAATCCAATAAGATGGAACCATATTCCCAATATAAAAAACTACTCAATTCACAGCTTAATCATCAATGAAAAAGAGTTAAAAACTAAAAAGGGATCTCAAATTTATACCTGATATCTGTATTGATTCATTAAGAACCAAGAGAAATAGCAGCAGAAGAAGAAGAGAAAGCCAATAAGAAGGTTTTTTGGGGTTCATTTTCTTGGTGAGAGAAAAGAGTGGATATTGAGTAGGCAGGCAAGCAATTCAAGAGAAGTCGTTACTTTTTCAAAGATGATTCAATGGATACACCATTAAATAAAATAATGGGGAAAAGATCCCCGACGATCCAAGATGCACAATTTGTCGACGATAAGATCGAAGCAGTGTCGTTCGATCCGAAACGACACCGTTTTGACTGTGTTTTTTTAGATCGCGTCGAGGCGGCGTCGCTTTCGGATCGAAAGCGAGGCCGTTTCGATCGATCATTCGTCGAGAGCGGTGCACCTTGCACCTGCGGGGATCGAGGTCCTAAAATAGTGTTAGGCCTGCTCGACAACTGAACCAATAGATTATTAATTAACAAGTGGAAGTGAGAAATTAAAGTCAACATCTTGTTGGCTTTTTTGGTTGGAAGGTGTGAGATGAGATGAGATCCCCACGAGTGAAAAGGTGAGTGAATTATATAAAAGAGTAATGGTATGAGTACAATAGTTATTTCATAATCAATAATACAACGGTTATTTTTATTGATAATAATGTAAACTTATCAAGAACAATGGTATATATGACGATTATGTTATTGGATGTGATCTTGTATACGTATCATTCTTCTCGTTTCATAACATATAGACTAGATGACTTTCTAAAAGATTTTATAAAGTGTTTTGCAACAACACTTTTTATCTACCACCATAGACACTCTTAAATGCATTTGGCTTCTAGAATTTATATCTAACTTTCTAAATTAAGATGGCATGGTAAAGGGACTTTCTAGCAATTTTTTTTAAGGAAAATAGGTGGGCTATAAATTATTTATCATTTCTTTGGGGTAAAAAGGTGATATCTCTATCCACAGGGTCCTCTTACGTTCCGGTTCGACAAAATGATGAAAAAGTTAATCACGATGACTCAACGACTCTTTAAGTGGGAGGAGCAGTAGACATCCAGTACAGGTAAAGAGTCACGGGACACCCTTTACATAGCTAATTCCTAAACAATTTATCCTTCATGTCTATGCATACAGGAGACCCTGTAAGAGCATTCACTGTAGTCAATCTGGTATTGATGTGTTAACTTCAATATTTTCCTTCAAAATAAAACTTCAATATTTGGTGTAAAATGCTTAGAATATTGTGCATAAATGGTGGAAGAGAGGGGAACAAATTCACACTACACCCTTTTACGATAGGTCCTTTGAGCTGATATGAGTCAATATTATCGCTCGAGCACATGGATGCTTGAGATAGGTTTCTTATGGGCTCGTTAGCTCACCTTATCAATGCGAAGTAGTCCTCAAAGGGCTCATGATTCAAGGCCTCAAGGAAGCATGGAGAAACCCGATAGTGGAGGGTTCCATTCCTCAAACACAATAACCACTAGAGGCATTGGGGATCACTTGGGACAGGGGACACTCTCGGCACTAGGCGGCATGCCTTCACTTCTCAGGTCTCGGGAAAGACTATGCCTCTTCTAACGCAGAACACAGTATATTCCAAGCATCCACGATAGATGCCTTTTGTGGACTTAAAAGTCGATTTTCAAAAGATTGATTCAGTGTGGTGTATGATACACGTAAGCGGCATGCCTTCACTTCTTAGGTCTCTGGAAAGACTATGCCTCTTCTAACGCAATATATTCCAAGCATCCACGATAGATGCTTGAAGACTTAAGAATCGATTTTCAAAAAATTGAAACGCAGTATATTCCAAGGATCCACGATAGATACTTGAAGACTTAACAATCAATTTTCTAAAGATTGATTCAGTGTGGTGTATGATAGATGTGGTAAAAAGCTAAAATTGCTCTGGTGCAAATAAACACTCCCTTTCTAAAATTATGAGATAAGTGTATTTAATCATGCACCTGAATTTGCAAATCAGTCTACCACAAAATTTTGCAATTAATCCAATTTGTTTACATCCAATTTTCCTATGATTTTACACTAAAAAAAAAATAACCTGCAAGATTTGCAAAGCAAAGCCAACCAATATTGAATTACAAACTGCTTTACATGTGAACAAAATCTCAAAGCAAATGCCTACGAAAAAGCTCTTTAAACGCCGTGTTAAAAAGCTCTGAACCATGCCTTATCGCAGGTTATTACGATGCGAGGGAGCGATAGAGAAGCTGCTGACACGTGACAACATCTGGACCACCACAGTTTCATCCTCAATAGGAATTGCATACGTGGCATGAAGCTGTGTGGTCTGCAGATGTTGCTGCGATGCAGCTCTCTATAAGCCTCCTCGCATCGTAATAACCCTGCCTTAACCTCAGTAAGACTCACACTCTGTAAGCACATCTCAAACCTAACTTCAGACTAGTAGGGCCCGTCCAATATAGTTCCGGACACAGAGGGCTCTAAATGAAATGCTACTCAAACTGAGTTTCAGATTAATTGGGCCCAATATAGGTCCGGTCACAGAGGGTTCTAAGAGAAACGCTTAGGACACGTTTCTAGGGATCGGAAAAGACATAAGCCCGGTTCGTTTAAGTGCAGGAGCTCGATAATACCGTCTGGCTTTATGCTTCTTCAATCTAATCCCAGGAACTTTCCTCATAATTGCTTGCCAAATCATTTGAACAGCATCATTATCCTTAGACGGGTACCGAAACTCGTAAAAATTCTCAACTTTCTTCAACCTTCTCCACATTCTAGTCCACTCTTCTTTCCTTATACCCCTAATCAGATTCAAAACATAATTTTCTTTAACTGCATCCGAATTACGAACAAAGATACAAAACTCGGAGTCTCGGAGTAATCAAGAACATCTTCAAATGGAAGTTCAATGTCATAACTAATGATAACTGGAACACAATGGCTATCAATTGCATCGAATAGACGGTTTGATGAAGGCGTGTCACCCGCGGTGTTTAGACAGAATTTCTATGTGTGCATTCCGCGTGTAGCTTCTTGGATACCGTTTTTCGGAACACTTCCAAATGAAAATAAATTGCTTGAATTAATAGTGACATATGAAATCAATAATGTTTTATCACATGGCGGTGATCAATATTTTATAACCTTTATGATAATTTCTTGAAATATGATATGTGTTTTTAGTCAATGCCAAAGGTAGTTTGTTTGATAAGTTAGTTGAAGTAGAAAATCAACTAGATAGAAGATAATAAATTTATGCTCCAAATGAAATGATTGATTTTTGTAAATTGTATGGTTTTGTACTTGAAGTGACACCTGATGATTCTCACGGTGTTGCGGAAAGAAAAAATAGGATTTTATTAGACACGGTAAATGCTATGTTGCTTAATTTTTGACTTGCCTAAAAATTGTTGGGGTGGAGCGTTAAATTCTGCTTGCTTAATCCTAAATAGAGTTCCCTATAAAAATTCCGATAAAACACCGTATGAACTTTGGCAAAAATAAAAACCTTCGCTTAAATATTTTGGAAGTGTGGGGGTGCCTTGCAAAGGTTGATATTCCTACAACTAAGAAAATAAAATTAGGCCCAAATTTGTTGGTTGTGCTTTCGTTGGGTACTATTTAAATAGAACTATGTATTGATTTCTGGTGTTCCACTTTGAATTTTCGAAATTCCTAATAATATTATTATTGCTATTGTTGGTAGCGTTGTTCTGTTATCAAATGGCCTTCATAATAATAAAGGTGATAAGCGTGTTTATATTAAAAATGTCAATAATAGCTATATTATTTTGTGTTTGTATGTTGATGACATTTTAACCTTTGGTAAGAATAATGATATTATCAACAAGAGGAAAGATTTTCTTATCCCATTATTTTGATATGAAGATCTAGGTCTTGTTGATGTTAGCTTGAAAAAAAAAATACTATAAATAATAAGTTTATTTCTTTTGTTGGCAAGATATATTCATAATCCAATACGTCTCATTGGGATGCTTAGTTATTTAAATATTTAAAGAGAAGCATGAATTATTTTATTAAATATTCTGGTTTTCCTTATGTTTTGAAAAGGTACAATGGTGCGATTTGGCAAACTGGTTCTCAAGAGACAAGTTCAACTAGTGGTTGTGTCTTTACCTTGGATGGTGAAGCGATATCATAGAAGTCTGCTGAGCACACTGTTTGAAAACAACATTGCGTATCCACTTATAAAAAATAAAAATAAAAGACTGAAGCGTCAGCAAGTTATACAAACATTAAGGGGAATGGGATGGAGCCTATTAATTAAATCACCGCAGTGGAAACCCGTCTTCGGAGGTATGGCGATCCCATGAACGAAGTTCAATGGGTAATAATGAAACTGTTAAAGGGGTGATTTGGAAGAGCACGATTAAAATATTATTGCGGAAATTTTCCGGATCTCATTCCTATGATGTAAGTGCTCTTCATGTGACGTTTGAGGTTGAGTTATCTCTTAATGAGTCCAAAGGCATATTTTTGCAGGGTACGTGTTTGGTCACAATTCACCCTTGGAGGATTCACCTAGGTGAACGCGGTGGTGGGGTCGCCACTGTGGGGGTGTGGGCTACTCCCTAATGAAGTTCATGACATAATATTCCTGCGCATTACCTTAAAGCGCATCACTGATAGAACCACAAATATTTACTCATACCGTGGTGTGTAATGCGTTATCATCTGACGTATGAAACATAGTTCAAGACATTTATGTCACTATTGTTTTACAGGTGTTAATTCATTTTCATTAAGTGGAGGCTCAAACCCGAAAGATACATACACCTATTACACGGTATTATATGCTCAATTCGTTTTTAAAAAATAAGTTTTTAAAATCAAGTGGGGGATTGTTGGAAATATTTATTGATATTAAAAACTTATATTATTTTTATGATATACTTTAAATAAAATGAAAATAATATCTATTATATTTCTTTCAATTTAATTTGGTGTTTGACTTTTTCTACATATATCTGGTAAATTTTCCTATAAAGTAGGATAATGGTTATTTGATGTACTACCTCCGTTTCACAAAAAGTGTTAATAACGGAAAAATGAATTGTTCCATAAAAAGTGTTTATTTAAATTTTCAATACATCATTAAATACTCCCTCCGTTTTTATATATATGTCGCAGAGAGAAGAATCACACAAATTAAGAAAATAATTAATATGTGTATTGGAAATGTATTTTTTTATTGGAGATGTAAATGTTTTGTTGGTAAAGGAGTTTTTTGAATTGGAATTGTGTTTTTTTTATTGGAGATGTAAATATTTTATTGGTAAAGGAGGAAAAAATAATAAATGCTGCATTGGAAATGTAAAATGACAGATAAATAAAAAAATGACAAAAAGTGAAATGTGACAGATAAAAAAAAACGGAGGGAGTACATTGTTTCCAATCTTACCTCTATTTTAACATTTAATTTTCCATAATCCTTTCATATTCCAAAACAATTTGTCTATTTATTCTTAAAATACAACACATTAATTATTTTATTAATCTCCGTGTCTAATAAAAAGTAGACATTTTTTATGGGACGGAGGTAGTATCTCACAAAATCAGATATTTTACAGATAACGTGGTTGATTGAGTCTTTATTAGTTTCTCCTATATAAACTATAAAAATATAGATTGGAATAAGGGATCGACTCATTCTCTGTACAGAAAAAGGAGAAACCAAAAGGTCTTTCCTTTCCATTTTGACCTGGGACAAACCAAAAGAGCTTTCTTTTCCATTTTGACCTATTTGCATTTTGCGGTACTACTTAGTATTTGCAAATTAGTGTTAAAGGACAGTCAAAATATATACACTTTTACAACCGAACAACAAATTGAGCATCGAGTAATATAGTGGTTCGGGATACTTACTCATTGCGATAAAAGCAATACAATACGGGTTCTTTGAATCTTGTAAGAAAGAACACACTACACTATTAATAATTTAGCAATACAGTGGAGACGTTTTACTATCTAAAGATAGCGTCACTGCGTGCTTCGACCCAGGCTTATTCTATATTTAACTTCATTATTTTTAGCACTTTATTATTGTTGTTTATTAATTTTTTTGTTGTTGCCAGCAAACCTTTCCTCTTCCTGTTTGTACTATTTTTGTAGTTTGACAATTATTTTCCAACATAACCAATATTCTATACTGTGTTGTAAGTTCAATCCATCGGGGTATTCGGGTAAATTCGATCTAATATCGGGCCAAACAGTGTGAAGATCATTGCTTTTCCAACCGAGAAGACGAAAATGAAATTCTGAAGGCAAATCATACATATAAACTTTTAAGAAATCTTTTTCTAGAACTACATTCTACAGAATCTGAGAAGCTGTTTATGGGTTCTGGGCTCTCATCATTTGTCATAACAAAAAGATTGGAATAAGGCCGATCAAAACGAAGAACCAAGACAGAGCAAATAAGATTAAGCCTAAGAAGATTGAACAAAACATGGGTTTCTGAACAAATAACCCCATTAAAACACCATGTTAATCCGCCATTAAAATTCTTCCCAAAAAGGGAATTTCCCGCATCTTTGTATTTTGTTAAGAGTATTTTTTTGCTGTAAATTGAAACTTTCAACTCCTAAAAACTGGTGTTCCAGGGGTTTTGGGATCATGATGGGGGTTTGCTCCTGTTCCTGGATAATCATCTGTCCCAATTAGCATCCTTCCCTCCAATTCCTCTTCACTTCTTGAATCAATTATATCCTAGATAATTAAATTATATAGAAAAGAAAATATGAATATAATTTAATAATCTTATATTGGGCATTAAAAATTCGAATTCTTGAATCTCCTCATTATAAATTATTGCTTGTTTTCAACATAGAGCTACATTCTACAAGCTATACAAGGTAAGAATTAATGCGTATGATGAAAGAGAACATGTACATATATATATATGAAAAAAGAAACTTGTGAATGTGTTTTCACACTACTAAAAATCTTAATACACAGTAATTTTTGTTTTGGTGTTTCTATTTTTACCCTTCAAATTTGTTTAGATATCAACTAACTCTCCATAAATGGAGTAGAGATACCACCCAAGAACTCCCCTGACCTCAAGAAACCATTTATGCAGGAAAAAAGATTAAGAGAGAGAGAGAGAGAACCTGGCCAATTACATCATCAAAGGATTGCTTTAGATTGAAGGCCCTTAAACTTCCTAAACAACCAAAATCCAATAAGATCCATATATATTACTCAATTAGAAGCTTAAGAATCAAAGAAAGAAAGATAAAACTGAAATGGGATCTCAAATTTATACCTGATATCTGTAGTGATTCACTAATAAGAAGAAAAAGAAATAGCAGCAGAAGCAGAGAAAGCCTATAAGAAGTTCTTTTGGGCTTCATCTTTTTCTTGGTGAGAGAAAAGACTGGATATTGAGTAGGCAGGCAAGCAGTTCAAGAAAAGTCATAACTTTTTCAAAGATGATTCAAAGGATACACCATAAAATAATGTTAGGCCTGCTCGACAACTGAACCAATAGATTATTATTTAAACCGTGCACTACGGTTGAATCGATCTTGTGAAAATCGGGTATGAATAAAAACCGACTTTCCGTAGAATCGATATAACGCCCCCAAACCCTTCAGATAATTCGAGTTCATAAGACATTTATGTCTCACATTTATAAAGAAATTTTTCCACATTCCTAAAGTGGGGGAATGTAGAAAAATCATTATATCCTTATAAATGTGAGACATAAATATATTTTTAACACGGATTAGTCTTTTTAGACCAAACGAGGTATAAACAGTTGATCAGATCATTTATGACTCACTTAATACTATCAGACCTAAGGAGTTTGGTGGCCTTACAGTCGAGGCGTTACGGACGATTCTGAAACGACCTTTGAAAAATCTGCTTTTTAACTCCAAAATTGACTTATAACCCTTTGGAAAATCTACTTTTCACTACAAATCGAGTTATAAAATTTAGGAAGTTTATTTTTTTACACCAGAAACAGACTTTTATAAAATCGATCCCGTGATAATAACCCCTAAAAATAATGTTGGCATGCTGGACAACTTAACCAAATAGATTATTACTCCCTCCGTTCCATAATATCTGATGTAGTTGTCAAAAAGATTCGTTCCAAAATAACTAAGGCAGTTCGCATTTCAATGGAATATTTAATGTATTTTTTCTACTTTATCCTTCATTAAACGATATTTTGATACTCCAAATGTCTTTTGTATTTCAAAAATTTTTTTTTTAGTTGAGGCATTATAGTATATTTCATATAAAAGTCAATGCAATAAATAGTTTTCTTTAATCATGTGTATTCTAAGAATCGTGCGTGATTATTTGAAACGGAGGAGTAATTAACATGTGGAGATGAGAAATAAAAAAGTCAACATCTTGTTGACCTTTTTGGTTGGAAGGTGTGAGAGATGAGATCCCACGAGTGAAAAAGGTGGGTGTGTATGAATTATTCACAAACATGTATGCTAAGATAAACTTTGAAGACTTTCTAAAAAGGTTTTATAAAGTGTGTTACAAACTTACAATGTACACTTTTGAGCTACAATAGTCACTCATAAATGCATTTTGGCTTCTAAAATTTATATCCCACTTTCTAAAGTAAGATGGCATGGTAAAGGGACTTTCTAGCAATTTTTTTTACCTAAGAATGTGGGGAAGAAAGTAATTATCTCTTGTCGGTCTCAAACAATTGAATACGAGACCGTTTTCCAACGTACTTTTGACTGCTAATATAAATCAATAAAAATTCTCTTTTCTTTATAAAAAAAAAGGTACTTTATCGACGATGACACAAGATATACTTGGATTTACCCGTTGAAAAACAAAGTCGAAGCTCTTACAACCATTGCTTAGTTGAAAATACTTCTTGTAAACCAATTCTCAACAACGATAAAATGTGTTCAATCTGATTGGGATAGTGAATATATATATCATTGGCATCCCTTCCTTCAAGAATGTTGGCATAACATCTAGACATCCTTACCATTATATTCATGCCCAAAATCACATACATATTATTGAGCTTGATACTACACCTGAAACTTGAAGACCCACTCATCCTATGTAGACAAAATCTAATAATGAGATCTTCCAACCTAAAACTTAAATCTGAATAGCACAAACTGCAGTTCACTCATTTCCTTCGGAACCAGTTACGGCATCAAAATCCTTGTTTATCCTCGAATCGAAGAAGGCCTTGGTTGAAGAGTATGAGGCCCTCTGCCAAAATGGAGCTAGGGAACTAGTACCTCCATCACGAACTCAACACCCGGTACGAAAAAATATGGTGTTTCAATCAACAACTAAGACCAAATGGAACAATAATGAAACACAAGGCCAAACTAGTGTCCAAAAGGGTATTCAACAAATTGATCAAAAATACTACTCTGACTCAACTCCAGTTTAATTAGGCCCAGTATAGTTCCAGGCACAGAGGGTTCTAAGCAAAACGCTTAGGAAACGTTCCTAGGGATCGGAAAAGACGTAAGCCCGGTTCGTTTAAGTGCAGGAGTTCGATAATACCGTCTAGCTTTATGCTTCTTCAATCTAATCCCAGGAACTTTCCTCATAATTGCTTGCCAAATCATTTGAACAGCATCATTATCCTTCGACGGGTACCGAAACTCGTAAAAATTCTCAACCTCCTTTAATCTTCTCCACATTCTAGTCCACTCTTCTTTCCCAATACCCCTAATCAGATTCAAAACATGATTTTCTTTAACCGCATCCGAATTACGAACAAAGATACAAAACTTGGAGTAATCAAGAACATCTTCAAATGGAAGCTCAATTTCATCACTAATGATAACCGGAACACAATGGCTAGCAATTGCATCAAATAGACGGTTTGATGAAGGCGTGTCACCCGCGATGTTTAGACAGAATTTCGATGTGTGCATTCCGCGTGTAGCTTCTTGGATACCGTTTTTCTGAACACTTCCAAATGAAAAGTGGACATCTTTCTCATCTCTTAGCATATAAAAGAGCTCTTGTCGTATAATTCCGCCCTGTAAACGAAAAAAACCCATAATTATACGCCCAGAACACGAAGATTTGCAATAAGAATCAATTTTCACAGTCGATTCAGTGTAGTGTCACAGTAAAAACGCCCAAATCGAAATCTTGAACATGAAAGATTCATAACTAAAAGCAAGACTTACATCTTTCCTATAAACAGCACCTTGAAAGTAAAGCAATGTCGGACGGCTATCAAAATCCGAAGAATCATTGACATAGCTTCCTATAACATGCTTATACGGCGCAATCACGTCTTTCTCAACATTCGCGATACTCGGAGGATACCTTCCAAAATCTGATAAAACAAACATTGCAGGCCAAAGCTGCATTCTTGCATTCACAAGACTATTAGGATGATGTGCAAGGACAATATGGTCAATTCCACCAGATCTTTTCCATTCAGGTTGTGATGTCAAGAAACTAACTAACTTTTCTTGAAGCAACTTATCAACACTTTTCTTAATCTTCCCTTTATTCTTCACCTTCGAGAATCGATTATAGCTTATAGATGAAAAAAACGGGACGAATACAACATCAGCTTCACTCGAATTCCGAACTCTAACCGCAATTCTATTCCTTGGAGAAAATTGTGAATATAAAAGATCTAGTGTTAACCAATATTCTATACTGTGTTGTAAGTTCAATCCCCAGGATATTCGGGTAAATTTGATCTGATATCGGGCCAAACAGTGTGAGGATCATTGCTTTTCCAACCAAGAAGACGAAAATGAAATTCTGAAGGCAAATCATACATATAAACTTTTAAGAAATCTTTTCTAGAACTACATTCTACAGAATCTGAGAAGCTGTTTATGGGTTCTGGGCTCTCATCATTGTTTATAACAAAAAGATTGGAATAAGGCCGATCAAATGACATCAAAACGAAGAACCAAGACAGAGCAAATAAGATTGAGCCTAAGAAGATTGAACAAAACATGGGTTTCTGAACAAATAACCCCATTAAAACACCATGTTAATCCGCCATTAAAATTCTTCCCAAAAAGGGAATGTCCCGCATTTTTGTATTTTGAAAAGAGTTATTTTTTTATTTTAATTTTTTGCTGTAAATTAGAAAATTTCATCTCCTAAAAGGTGAATCTTTTCCGATATAACAGGAATTTTGAGTTAAAGCATGAACTGAAACAAACGAACAGATAAAATTGAAACGTGACAAAGAAAAAATGTGTTCTAGTTACCAAGAAAAATAAAAATAAAAATAAAGCATCAAATAAACTAGGGGCAGGAGAAAAGAATCCCAAAACAATTTTGTTTTTCAAGAAGGTGGAGGATGATGGTAGAAAAACAGGAGAGATGGATGGAGTTCAGATCAGATTTCGTGCCAAATTTCTTACATTTCTTATTGATTTTGTCTATTTCCTCTCTCAAACGAAGAATTGCAGCGTCTGAAGAGGGACTGCTTTACGAAGGAGCGAGCACATCGGTATGAGCATTGGAATTTGTGGTGTGATTTACTCTAGAAATAGAAAAATCAGTTGTGCTATGCCGATGACATCAAATCGCGTCGTGTATTTTTGATATGAAAATTAAAAATCAAAAACTTAAGGATCCTTACGTTTAAACGTAAGAAATTGAAATGCCATCTGACACAAGATAGCACTCAACATACATTCCTTACGTTCAAACGTAAGGATCCTTACGTTTAAACTTAAGGATCCTTTTTACGTTTGAACGTATGGAATCTACGTTTGAACATAAGGAAATTGTACTGTATGGAAATAAAGGCTGTTGGTAGATGGCAATTAAGGTTGTTGTACATGTACTTGTTTCAGCATACACCACATGAACGAGCCATTTCTCTCATTCCTTCAAAGTCTTTCAAGTTAATCTCAATCTTCTAACCACTTCTTCATCTTTCAAGTCTATTTTTTCATCATTCAAGTGCTCAAATGGGTAAGTTTTTGCTATGTAATTTGTCTTAATTCAAGTGATTATGTTATTTATATTGTAGTAATGATATGTATTTAACCGAAATGTGTGTTTTAAGTAGGTTGTTTATGTAATGTTTATACATCTAAGTAGTGTGTTTAAGTCTTTTTTTATGGTTTAATTAGTAGGATTTAGTGTAAGTAATGATATTTATTCAACCGAAATGTGTGTTTTAAGTAGTGATTATATTATTTATATTGTAGTAATGATACGTATTTAACCGAAATGTGTGTTTTAAGTAGGTTGTTTATGTAATGTTTATACATCTAAGTAGTGTGTTTAAGTCTTTTCTTAGTGTTATTCTTTAGGGTTTAATTAGTAGGGTTTAGTGTAAGTAATGATATGTATTTAACCGAAATGTGTGTTTTAAGTAGCGATTATGTTATTTACTAACCGAAACGTGTGTTTTAAGTAGGTTGTATATGTAATGTTTATACATCTAAGTAGTGTGTTTAAGTCTTTTTTTATGGTAGGGTTTAGTGTAAGTTGTTATCTAAGTTGATATTGAATGAGTTAATAATGACTTGAATTGGTTTTTTTTTAAACAGATAATCGCAACACTATGATTGTTGTCTCGTCAACGGAGAATTTACGTACGATCCTCTCTATAACTGGTGGAATCATGTAAATGAATCGATGTTATCATTATTTGTCCCAAAGAAAATAAGATTGAATGCATTATTGGATAAATTGCATTTGAGGCTTGGTATTGATCGGTCTGATTCAATGCTCGGCATAAAAGCTTGGTTTACTTATGGTAGTGTGGAGAATATACCACCTGATGATATCTTAGACGACGAGACACTAAATGGTTACATCGAAGCAGCCTCTGACAGTAAAAATGTAATTTTTTGTGTGAATGCCACACCAGTGAAGGCAAACAATGAACCTATAATTGAGGATGATGGCATTGATTTAAATCAAGATTGCAATGCCCCGGATGATAAAAATAATTCGAATTATAGTCTTGGAAAATTCCCTTCTCCGGTACAAGAACTTGCTAGAGATCCAAATTTTAATCCGTTCGAGCAACAGTATGGATGTAGTGGGTTTAAAAACCATGTTTCTACACAAAGGCTTGGTGAAGCTTCGGACCAACCATTTCAGTATCAACCAGTCAGACCAAGTCATAATCTTTCAAATCAACCTTCAAGTAGTCATGTTCGTGTTGAAGTGGTTGGTGAATACTCTGCTCCGTTTGAATTCGGTCCTCCAAGTTATAATGTTATAAATAGCCAATCACACCATCCGTTTCAGTATCCTCCTAACCAACTGATGATGCTAAATAATGCACCACCGGTTTAACAAGTCCACGTGTAATCTAAGGGTGAGTCAAGAAGAATATGCCCGGCTCAGACTGTAGTAAAGATGGTGTTTTTAGTGTTTTATTGCCGAGTCCAAGAAAGTATCTTGGATTGCCAACGTATCCTGTCTATTGTCCAGGAATCAAGCCATACGTAGTTCCTGGAGTAGTGTATTTATAGGCATAAGTCCACCTTCTGCCCTAAAACTTAGGGCGGTGTTGTCTATTGACGTAAATAACCCTTATTGGGCCTTGCCCCTTGCCCAAGTAACCCCCTGGATATTGGGCTTAGGAATCTGGGCTGGAACCCTGGTCTCGACTCGTATAACACCGACATGGGTGCTCGAGATGGGACACTTGCAAGATTTGCTGGGTGCTGCGGTCGTTATCGACACGTCTTGTATTCGACCCGACGTGTGTAACAGAGGTCTGGACTTCCCCACACGCCAGCTGAACCAATTAGATAATTCCACGTGGAGGGGTGAAATCATGTATCGTCACCAACCTTCAAGTAGTCGTGCTCCACCTATCTAACAGCTATATAATTTGTTTGGTGGATCAGTCAGTAGTTTTTTGGCTTCTCCGTTTGCACCTCATATTCAAACCGTCAGGGATGACAACAATAATCAGAGTGCAAATGCTAGGGCAAGTGTACGAGAAGATTATTCATAGAGGATTCCCACATTTGAAGATGATGATTTACCGAAGTGTTTATCCACCGGTACGTTACATATGAATGAGGTGAACGAATTGTTCATTGGGAAGAAATATGATTCGAAAGAAGATTTTAATTTGAAAATAAAATCGTATGCGGTTGCAAATAATTTTCAGATGAGCTTGGGTAGGTCGGACACATATTTCTTGTATTACAAATGTCTTAACGATACATGAAAATGGCATGTAAGGGCGAAAAGGGTGAAGGTGAATATAGATGTCTCACATACATTTTCAATCACAACGTTGAATGATATGCATACTTGTGCCTCTCAGAATGCGGATAATGACAATCGACAAGCAACACCTATTGTTATTGTAGGTCTTCTAAGTCAAAAGATGGAATATAAACCCAGACATATTATTGAGGACATGCTCACAACTTACAGTGTACAGTTGACTTATGACCAAGCATACCGAGCTCACGAGATGATGAGAATGATGGTTAGAGGTTCACCGACGGAGTGTTACAATGCGTTACTGATGTATTATTTTTATATGATTGAATTTACGTGATTTTATTACGTTTTGTTGACAAATTCTATGTAAAATATCTAAAATTATGATATAATTAGTATAAAATATTAATCTTTGTAGTTTAATATAGTTAGTAATAAAAGTTAGTATTTATAGTAGAAAGTTGTAGTTTTTGTACCGGTTTTAGTAACCGGAATATTGTGTCTATTTTACACGGGTATTTTGTGTTTATTTCATTGCGTAATCCTAAGATGAATCGAAATCCCGAGTATCGACACTTTTGAAGTCAATACAAGTCGGTGAAAGGAAGTTATAAAGCGTCACCGATATACATGATCAAGGAATAATTGTTTCTAAATCTCAAAAAGGACGTATAATACAAATGGCTCATCGAGAATACGTTTTACGAAGAAGTGGTCTTGATGAAAGTTGTAGAGAATTCAACGAGCTTTTCAACGGAAGTTCGATTATGTCATTACGATATCAAGAATTCAAGTTACGATTTTAGAAGATTAAGCGTGTAATTATATATAATTATATATATAATTACACAAAGACAAGTAATGATTATGGGTAACATGGGGAACATGTCGATGACAAGTTGTAATGATTATCATCATTACACCGGACCGATCCGCAAATTTTCGAGGACCGGTCCGGGAAGGAAAAAATTCTATAAAGGGAGCATCGAGAAGCTTCATTTGGGGGTGTACCAATATATATATACAATATTCTATATATATTCTCTCCCTCTTCTTTCTCTTTTTCTTCTCCTTTCTTAGTTTGTAAATAGGCTTTATGCCAAAATAAATTAGTAGTAGTAGTATCGTAGTAATGCTCGGGAAATTCTCGAAGGTTCGGTGTTGCTGAAGTCGTTGTAATACACAGGAAAAGACGATTTACGAATCACTTGATTGTAATCGGGTAATTTCTATAATAATTATGTTTATGTTTGTTATTTTCTTCTTTTTAGTTTTTATAATGTTATTAGGCTAGATCTAATAACTAGCCAAAGTTATGTAATCGTATTATTTCGATCTTTTCGTTAAAAGAATGATGTTAAAATAAAATTGACTAAAATTGAGTAAAATGAATCTTTTTCTATTTCGCTACGTAATGATAACATATTCGGAATGAAGTAATCAATCATGATGAATACCACATATAACCTGGCGATGAACTGACCAGAGAAGTCAGGATATGAGTAAAAATAGAAAAACCGGAGGGTAAAAATGGCCGTCTGATTAACGGAATCCTATTTCCTACCCGGGGGCAGATTTGTCCTAGTAAAACAAATCTTATTAAAATTTGTATTCGAGATCTTAATAATGTTAAAATCACAGTTTAATTGAAACTACACCGTTTGTATTAAATCGATCCGCTTGACAACCGGAGCCTCTTGAATAACATCGGCCATCTGACAAATGGAATCACCTCTTTTATCCGGGGTAAATTTGTACTCGGTACCTGTTTTGACTAAGTTTAGCATGGGGCAGTTGTGGACCTTGGACTGATGACTTTTGACATATGACAATTTCATACGCTCGTGTGAGGAGGAATTGTTGACATTAGGAGTACACCGTTTCATTCACTCAATTGGACCTAAAAAAGGAAGATCGAACACATTCTATTAATTGAAAAGATCGAATAAATTAATTACATATACTTTGGCTAGTCTAGTCTATAAACTATATATTGGTATCTATATATTTATATATATATATATATTTTACTATTTATGTACACCTATATATATTTATATATCTATATATATTATATTAGAATAACTTTTAAATTACGCATTTATTTTATGTTAGTTAGAGTCGTAGTAATCTGTGTTATAAAATTGCGGTTTAGATCGAGTTAATAGCAGCTCTTTGGTGTTTAACCACACTTAAAAGAATTACCACTTTTTTCCCTGAGGATTCGACACCTGACTCACCACTTTATCACTACAATTTGACCCGTACACTTTGCCGGTTAGGATCCGTCTAACCTAGAAAAAAGTGTCATCCCTTTCTTGGCGCTTGCTTTTAAGGTGCGGTTTGGTGACGTCAGCTTTCTGGCGCCGTTGCCGGGGAGACAAAGTCGCTATTTTTTTTTTTTTGTGTCTATGGTTACTACTTGTATTAGCTTAAAATTCTCGAGGATAAACCAACACTCTTCTTATCACATTTCTTTTTTATTTTTCGTTGGTATCTACTTTCTTTTAGTACCAATTTTCTTCTTCTTTAAAACTCGAGCATTTTTCTATTTTAATTAGTTGATGACCGTAAGCGGTAAAGCCTCACTTACTCCCTTATAAGCCTGATATAAACGCTTACGAAAGCGATTGCGGATAGAGAGTAAACGTGGTCAAACCGACTTAGGACTCTTGGAAAATCTCCAACGGAATCATCTTCTAATAAAAATAAAGAAATGGTGAAGGTAGTGATGAAACAAGCGAGCAGAGGCTAGATCATGCTTTAGGGCATGGACAAAACCCTGTTAATATTAATAATAATCGAATAATAATAATAGGAACAATCAAGATCGGAACCGGAATAATCGTAACAATCCGCCAAACCCGAGACCTATCTCGTGATCAAAGCTGTAAGGAGAAACCGGACTAATAATCCCATACTTTTACCGAATGAAGGAGCGAATAATTTGAAATTAAGTCTCATCTTTTGGTTTAATTGACGCAAGAGCCCAATTTCTAGGAGAAGATGATGAAGATCCACATCATCATCTCTATCTATTTGAAGAAGCTGTGCAATCTGACCAAAAGTCAAGGTGCTCATAAGGAATTAACGAGGATGACTATGTTTCCTTTTTCTTTAAAAGGAAGAGCCGAGATTGGTTTATGTCTCTTCCACACCACTCGTTAACTAGTTGGGAGGATATTCAAACCGAATTTACAAACAATATTTCACTCGGGACGGAATTTGGAATTAAAAGTCGAGGTTGCTAATTTTAGACAAGGATCACGAAGAAACACTTGGGAATGCGTGGGAAAGGTTTAAAAATTGTTAAGAGCTTGTCCCGATCATGGTTATTCCTTAGATATGCAAATCCAACTTTTCTCGTCAGTAAACTAAGAAAAGATTCACGTCTGAGATGTAGATCATGCATGTGGTGGTTCGTTAATGATGAGTGAAGCTCAAGCTTATTTACGATGCTATAGAAAAGATTTCCAAAAACAATAGAATGTGGGAAACCGGTTCTAGCACTAGAAAAGTAGCTTTTGCGAAGGATGTACGTCAAATACGGAAGTTCTAGCACATTTGGAGAATTTAAGTAGAAAGTTTGATGGATTACAACAAGGTAAGAATCAAAATTGAGGAAAATAGTACTCCAAATGAATACTCAAATTATGATAATGTGTCATTAGGAAAGAAGAACCAACAGGATATTCAAAGAGGAAGTGAGTTTTCTTCAAGAACATAGGAATTTGAACAATGCATATTCAAACTCATTTAATGCTATTAGAAGAGACCACCCAACTTTTAGATGGTCCGAAAACCCTAGTAGTAAGCCAGGACAACCGCTGTATCGATTCAAGTATAAGAATATGAATAATAATCAAGTTTATCAAGGAAATATATCTAATCGAATTTACAATCATTACCAAGATCCTATCCTCAACATACCACTCAAAGTATACCAAGAACTCAAAGTTCAACTCAACTGCGAAGGGGTTGAAAAATGGGAAAAAGCGATGGAAAATATGATGGGTGTAGTATTCACTCAAGCTAAGAATATGGAAACAATGATGACTTCTATAGGTTCAGTCAGTAAGGACATGAGTACAATGAAAACATCTATGAGTGGACATGATACCAGAATGAGAACGATAGAAGCTTCATTAAGGAATATGGAAGATCATTTGAGTAGGGAAGGTGAACGTAACAACAAGTAGACCTCTCTGGAGGATTACCAAGTAATCTTGAAAGAAACCCAAGAGAGGTAAATGTTGTGAATTACGAGAAGTAGGAAACTCTATGGTAGTAATGGAGTAGAAAACTTCGGGAATAATGAAGTAGAAAATGATTTAGATAAAAATGAAGAGACTAAAGATGAACTTGAATTTACTGATGAGGAAGAAGAAATCATAGAGAATTTCTTGAAAAGGAATAGAAGTTTGGAACCTAAGAAGGAAGGTGAAAAATGGGTAAAAATCCTAGAATTTTGAAAGACCCCATGGATAAAGATTTAAGGAATCTATTTAAGGAACATGTTAGAGTAGAAGATAAAGAAAACAAGGATGAAAAACAGGAAGAATCAAGGAATATGAAGTAGAGATTGATTCAGGGGAACAAATTAAAAGAAAAATTCAAGAACACGAAACATGGCGATCAAGTAATACTCCAAAGGATAAAGGAAAAGAGAGAATGACTTGAAACCAAAGGTTATAGATTTAGAGTCTTTACCTTTTCCACTAAAGATCAAATTAAAAGATTAAGGCGATCGAAGTATGCTCGTTTCCTTGATACTTTTCGTCATATTAATGTTAATATCCACATTATCGAAGCTCGATAAATATGCCTACCTATGGAAAGTTTTTGAAGGATATACTATCAAATAAGAAAAAATTAGAGGAATATGAGAATATATGCCTAAATGAAGAATGTTCTGCAATTCTGCAAAGATAAGTTACCACCTAAACTAAAAGATCTGGAAGTTTTACGATTCCGTGTGAAATTGGAGGATTTTTGTTTAAGAAGGTCTTATGTGATCCGGGAGCTAGTATAAATCTCATGTCTTATGAGGATTATAGAAAGCTAGGCATAGGAAAGCTTACTAAGATCTGAAATGACTCTGCAAATGGCGAGATAGATCGATTAAGTACCTAGAGGAATTATTGAGGACGTATTGGTTAAAGTAGACAAGTTCTATTTTCCAGTAGACTTTGTAGTTATGGAAATGGAAGAAGGATTTTCAGCGCCGCTTATCTTAGGGCGTCCATTTCTAGCTACAGGAGAACTTTAATCGATGTTCGAGAAGGAGAATTAATTTTGAGAGTCAATGAAGATGAAGTTGCTTTCAATATTTTCAAAGCTATGAACCATCAATACATCATCACGTAATCATGTTCTTTTATAGAAGATATTCATTCTCATCTATGATAATCGATTACCAACTTTTGAAGATAGATTAGAAGAATGTTTAACTTTATCTATCTATAAAGAAGATGAGGAAGACATTGAAATGAAAGAGATAATCCTTTCTCTAGATAAAGGAAGTTTTACTTTTAAACCACCATGGCATAAGTATTTAGAATTAGAACTAGAAGGACCAGTTCTTAAATCATCAATCGAAGATCCGCCTAAGAATCTGGAATTGAAACCGTTACCTTTAAATCTGAAATATGCTTTTCTTGAAAATGATAACCTTTTACCAGTTATTATTTCATCAACTTTAATGAGCAACAAGAAGATCAATTACTAGGAATGTTGAAAAAGCATAAGAAAGCTTTTGGATGGACGATTCTTTGATATTCGAGGTATTAGTCCTGAGATATGTGTTCATAAGATAATTACGAAAGAAGATGCTAAACCTTGTATTCAACATAGCGCCGCCTCAACCCAATTTCTGATTAATCGTTAAGAAAGAGGTTATTAAGCTATTAGAAATGGGAATAATTTTTCCTATATCGGATAGTGAATGGGTAAGTCCAACTCAAGTTGTACCAAAAGAAAGGAGGTTTCACGGTGAAAGAGAATGATAAGAATGAATGGATTCCAACAAGGAAATTACAGGATATCGAATGTGCATTGATTTTAGAAAACTAAATGATCATACTAAGAAAGATCATCATCCACTTCCATTCATAGTACAAATGTTGGAGCGTTTAAGTGGTCATAAGTATTCTTGTTTCTTAGATGGTTATTCAGGATATTTCTGATTTTCATTGCAAAGGGGAGATAGGGAAAAGACTACTTTCACTTGTCCTTATGGAACTTTTTGCGTATAAAAGAATGCCGTTTGGTTTATGTAATGCTCCACTACGTTTCAAAGATGTATGATGTCTATATTTTACGATATGGTTGAGAAATTCTTAGAAATTTTTATGGGCGACTTTAGTGTTTACGGAGACTCTTTTAATGGTGTTTGTTACACTTAGACGAGTGTTACAATTTGTGAGGATACCAATTTAGTGCTTAGCGGGAAAAATGTCATTTAATGGTATCGGAAGGAATTGTACTAGGACATAGAATCTACAAGTAGGAATTGAAGTTGATAAAGCTAAAGTCGAGGTAATCGAAAAATTGCCTCCACCGATTAATCTAAGAACGTTAAGAGGATTTCTTGGACATGCGAGGATTTTATAGGAGATTTATTGCAGATTTTTCAAAAATAGCAAAGCCTCTAAGTCATTTGCTTGAAAAAGAAGTATCTTTTAATTTTGATAATAAATGTATGGAAGCATTTAAGACCCCTGAAAGCGAAGTTGATTCTCGCACGGTATTGGTGGCACAGGTAGGATTTACCTTTTGAGATTATGTGTGATGCAAGCGATTTAAATTGTAGGAGCTATTTTTAGGTCAAAGGTATAATAGAATTCTCAAAGCTATTTACTATGCATCTCATACGTTAAATGCACTCAACTAAACTATGCAACTCTGAAAAGAAGCTGTTGGCTGTAATTTTTGCCTTAGATAAGTTTAGATCGTATATTGTTGGCTCTAAGGTAATAGTTTATACTGAGACCATTCAAACATTGAAATATTTCTTGAGTAAGAAAGATGCGAAACCACGTCTTCTTAGATGGATTCTTCTACTTCAAGAATTTGATATTGAGATTAAAGATAAAAAAAGAAGTGAGAATGTAGTAGCGGATCATCTAAGTAGAATGGAAAGCGAGGAAGAAATAGGAAATGAAATTAAGGATTCGTTTCGATGAACAACTATTTAGAATCGATATGCCTTCAACCATGCAATTATTAAAAATAGAATTCCTTCTAAGGAAAATTCACCTTGGTTTGGAGATATCATTAACTATTTAACTTTGTGATTACATTCCGTCTCATTGGACTTGGCAATGAAAAGAAGTTCTTTTATGACTTAAAATTTTATTCTTGGGAGGAACGAGATCTTTTCCGTAAATGTTCGGATGGAATAATCGAAAAAATGTGTGCACGATAATGAAATCTTAAGTGTTTTATCATTTTGTCATGATCGTGAGGCGAGGAGGTCATCATGGAGGTTGGAAAAGCGCTTTTAAAGTCTTGCAATGTGGTTTTTATTGGCCTACGCTATATAGAGATGCTTATAAGTATGTCAAATCTTGTGAGTCTTGTCAAAAATGGGGAAATGTATCTAAAAACATGAAATGCCTATGCAACCTATTTTAGAATGTGAGTTATTTGATGTTTGGGGTATAGATTTCATGGGACCTTTCCTATATCGTTTGGAAAAAGATTTATTCTTGTAATGGTAGATTATGTTTGAAATGGGTAGAAAAGTGAAGCTCTTCCCACTAATGATACCAAGGTTGTCATACGATTCCTTAAAAGAACATATTCACATAGATATGGCATTCAAGGCGATCATTAGTGATAGAGGTTCGCACTTTTGCAATCGACCATTTACTAAGTTAATTGAAAAGTATGGTGTAACGCATAAGTTAGGAGCGCCTTATCATCCGCAAACCGTTGGTCGGGTAGAGGTGTCAAATAGAGAGATTAAAAGAATCATAGAAAAAGCAGTGGATTCAAACCGTAAAAGCAAGGCGGTTAGACTAGATGATGCGTTATGGGCATCTGAGCGACTTTTAAAACTCCAATTGGTTTGTTCTCCTACAAATTAGTCTTTGGTAAATCTTGTCATCTCCAGGTAGAGTTAGAACACCGAGCATTACAGGCTATTAGATTTTTAAATTTCGATCCTAAGGTTGCCGGTGATCATAGATTACTTGATTAATGTAATTAGAAGAATTTCGCCTTGATTCATATGAAAATGCTCGAATCACAGGAACGCATACGAAATCGTTCCATGATAAGAGAATCTATAGTCGTGAGTTCCATATAGGTGATCGAGTGTTATTGTACAATTCACGTTTAAAGTTGTTTCGGAAAGCTTAAATCAAGATGGGCGAGTCCATTTAAAGTAACACGAGTTTATAAATCTGAGTGTTGAACTAAGCGATGGGAATACAACTTTTATAGCCAATAGTCACGAGGTGAAGCTATTTACGGAAGGTGAAGAAATCTCTCACGATAAATGAAGTGATGTTCTTGATCGACCCTCAGAAAGACTAAAAGCGTACTCTTAAAAGTGAAAGTATCAAATTACCAGGTTTTATCTTTACTTTTATATGTCTAAACTATTTTCGTCTTTTACCGGATAGGCGTAAAAGAACCTGGATGTCTTTTAGATAGATTAGGAGTTTTGTTTTGCTTTTGAAGTTTGGTTTTAATAGAGATATCGCCTTTACTATAGAAGCCTTAGTTTTGAGCAGAACAAGCAATTGTTGAGAGAGAAAAAATTGAGAGAAGTTTGTAATGAGTGCGTCAGAAGTTCGATAAAGAGAAGGGCTAAGTTTTTAAGGAAGTGCGAATCTGTGGAAAAATTGAACACAGTGGGCGATGTGGGAAAAATATAACTCAATCTCGAGTGAGTGTTTGAATATAATTAAGAAGGAGCGATTAGGTGGTTAACCGAAAAAATCGATGGACTTCAAGACTTAATTCAAACGCTACATTTCTAGGATATAGTTTGCTTGAAGATGCGTTAGGAATCGGAGTTTGTAGAAATTGAAGAATTAGAAACCCCGTAAGTTCAAGTCTTTTATTGTTTTTAGTTTTATAAAATTCTTGCATAACTTTGAAAATTTTATAAAATTGGATCTTTATAAAATTAAGGAGTTTTATAAAAGTTTTATAAAAGTTCTTTAAGTTTTTAGATATTTTATAAAATTAATAGAAATTTATTGAATTTTTATAAACTTTTAAATAAGTTTTATAAAGATTTTATAAGTTTTGAGAAATTGTTATAAAATTTATAAATTTTATTTTAAAGTTTTATTAAAGTTTTATAAGTTTTATATCAAAAATCAAAAAAATAAAAAATAAAAAATTTGAAAATTCACAAAAAATTGCACACGGACCGATCCGGCCCTTATCGGGACCAGTCGGGTTGAGTTAACCTAAAAAGCAGGGACACTTTCTTCTTCCTCATTTCCACCTCTTTTTCAGCAGTTGACCGCACTACACCTCCTCCACTTGAATTTTTTTTTTTCTCTTCAAAAATATAAATTGCACTACACCATTACATACATTCTTCCTCTTTTACTCTCCTCTCTTTAACACAAGTGAGAAATTTGAAAAAGATCGAACACAAGCTCCATTTCATCCCGGAGGCTTATACGACTTTTCCGGCCACTTTTCACGGTTTTGTTCATTATAAGGTATAATTTGTTTACTTTACTTATCAATTTCATAATTTTTATAATTTTAGATTTATTTTCAATTGTTTTGAATTTTACGTGTGTTGTGACATTTTATTTTGTGTTGTTTTTCTGTTGATTTTATTGTTGTTTTGTCAATTCAATATCGTAGAATGGCCTCATCAATCGAAAAATCTCTAAGAAAAGAAAGCCTAATATTCCATAGAAGTGCGGTCGTAGAATTAAAAGATTTAACACCGGAAGAAGAATCATTAGTTTCTTTGCTCTGACTTCACCTCAAGCTAAGAATGCTTATAAAAATATCTATAGTAAATGTGGAGTTGTGTTGGAAAGAGGCTTAGATTTTGATGACTTAGGAGAGGAGGTTAGGCGTATTTTGCGAGGCGCCAATGGTTGGATTTTGCGGCTCGAGAGGGCAGGAGAGATCAATACTACCTTAGTGGCGAGAATTTTATGCGATTTTGTCTACTTTGACACCCATGAGGGTAGTATGATGAGTCTATTCCCCTTAGGTCTAGACATGTTTCTTTTAGTCGGGCCCGATTAATCTTTGTTTTAGGGGTAGAAGTTTTCGGATGAAGAAGATTATAGAGCATTTGTTTATGGATTAGATGATCCTGCTATGTATGAGCAGATTGCCTCACAGAGCTCAGAGGGAGTTTGATGCTACTGCAGAGTGGGTGGACAAAATGATTTAATTATGGGAAGTGTTTTAGAGATCGAGGGCAATCAAAAGATTTTTGAGCCATACTCTCTATCCCACTACCAAACACACCGCCTTTGGTAAAGAAGATTTATGCATTACTTGGGCGATGATTCATGATGTTAAGGTGGATGTGGGGAAGATTATGTATAGAAGGGTTTTCGAGTTTATTATTCTTGCCAAGGCGAGGAGTCACATGTACTTTCTGGCTTTATTTGATTTATGTCGTAGATCGGGAGTTCCTTTCTGCCTAACGACAAGTTGATGATGGCGAGATGAGTCCACGATAGGCCCTAGTGCGGAGGTCTCGGAGGGTTCGATAGACTCGATAGTTAGGCGTAGTACCCTCCACCGGCTCCACCAGTTCCACGGTTTGACATTTTCATCTTTTACGAGCAACGGCAAACTTCTCTCCCAAACACTATTACATACGATATGTTTCAATCCTTAGTATCGAGATGTAGCCGAGGACAAAGGCTAATATGGCTTTGTTTCTTTGGCGAGTAAGCGGTGGAGTGATGATTTACGTAGAGGATCTTTGAGACATGGCAGATGCATCTTGATCCTTCTTTCGATAGAAGCGCCTATCCGCCCTGTCAATCTAACCGTATATCGTTACGAATGGATAGCACCTATTCCACCATCTCGAGCTTTCATCATATGCCAAATCCTTTTGGAAGCCGATCCCAGTGGTCGGGTGTCTTTTATCTGAGTTCTCGGTCTTTGTTACATCTACCGGGAGGATTTTCGGATTTTGCAAGGATGGCGTCAAGTATGAGTTCGATGGATCTCGGCGATTCGATTCGGATCACGACTACGTTTCCACGACCCGATTCGTCATCGGTTCCAAGTATGAATGATTCAGATTTACCTTCTTGGCGATGATGATGTTGACATTGTTTGATTTTAAACAACTTTTATTATTTCTAAACATTTTATATTTTGTTTATTTTATTTTCTACATTTTAACTTTAGTTGGTAAGTTTGCTAGTTTAATAAGTTTTCGATTTCATTAATCATATTACATCGTAAGTCGTAAATTTATTATTAATAGTATTTAAATATTTCATAAAAAATCAAAAAATATATTTAGCATTCGCATGTAATATTCGTGTGTCGTTTTATCCGTATCGGTGAGATAATATTGAACAAAGTTAATTTGAATTTACAACCTTTATAGCTTTATAGCTTTTCAAATAGCTTGAAGGCTATTAAGTTGAACAAAGCAAACTTGAACTTTACAACCTTCATACGGTAAAAATATTTTAAAGCCGGACCGGTCGGTCGGTTTGAGACCGATCCGGGAGTAAAAGCGCTTAGTCATCTTGAAAGTGTTAGTATGCATGCACGTGTACTCTAATTTTATCCATATAAGGACAGAGAGGTTGAAAGTAAAAATTTGCTAATTCACTCACTACTTTCAATCTTTTTCTTTTTATTGCATCTGTTTAAACTAAAATGTCAAACCGATCATCACCATCGGTCAATTCATACGATCCGGAGGCAGTTGATGTTTTTATCCGGAGTCTAGTGCTTCAAATGTTAATTTGTTGGTGAATGCGAGGTTTGCAAATTCTCTATATTGATGGAAAGGGTATCAATTTTGAAAAAAATTGATCGATTCGGAAGGATTTAATTGAGAATCAAGGATGGAAAAAATTTGTTAAGCAACCTCGAGGAAGAATTAATGTTTCTATTGTTAGGGAATTTTATTCACTCTTTCTCTTTATTTACTACGGTAGATCCGTCCACGACTTATATCATTCGTGGTACACTTATTCACTGTCACCTCATATTATCAATCATATCTACGAGATACCGATTTTCAATCAAATCCATAATCTTCATTATGAATATCAATGGGGATTAGGGAACTCTTGTCATGTTGTTAACTATGTCACGGAAGCTTTTCCGTATTTGTTTCGAGTTCGATCAAAATTACGATTCTACCACTTGACTACTCTGCTGCTCATCTCGAGAGCATGGAAACACTTCATTAACTCACGAGTCTATCCGACTAGTGACTTTGCATGGGTTAGTGATAGTGAGATACTTACATTGTTTGCATTGATAAGCTGGAGCTTATGTGGTGGGGATTTTGATTTTTAGGGACGGCGATAAACTTTGCGGTGGAGCGGTATAATAATGGAAGGCCGATGCCTTTTGCTTGGTTAATTTCAAGGTTATGTATTCATTTGAATGAAGTCCACGAAATTGCTTCGATGAGATATATCCGTCTCGTGATTGTCGTAGAGGATTGCTACCGGTAGAGAATCCGGGTTGTTCGTCAACTATTTGAGATAGTTGTTAGTGGTTTTATTTAATTTAGTTTAAGTTTGGTTTGCTTTAGTAAGTTAAAGTTGC
The DNA here is from genome assembly GCA_026214975.1 of Gentiana macrophylla. Classification (NCBI taxonomy): domain Eukaryota; kingdom Viridiplantae; phylum Streptophyta; class Magnoliopsida; order Gentianales; family Gentianaceae; genus Gentiana; species Gentiana macrophylla. Next base: position 8,738,587 of record CM047812.1, on the reverse strand, counting down.
TTAAGGTTAGTAAGTTAATAGTAAGTTTGTTTTATTTTTAGTACTGTAATAGTTTCTTTTTGTTTAATATATATGTTGTTTGATTTTAATATCGTGTGTTATCGATGTTTATAACGATCATCTATAATTTTAATTTAATTTTCGAACCTACTTTTTCATACTTATTGAACATCGGGACGATGTCAAGCCGTAAGTGGGGAGTAGAGTTAGGTTTGAAAATTTCATTAAAAGCCACAGAAAAAAAATAAAAAATAATTATAAAATATAACCTTTTTCATATAAATTAGTACTTTAATTACTTATTTCTTAGTTTTAATTTTCTTGAATAATTTAAGTTGGTTAATATATGAATAAAAATGATATAATTCGAGAGGATTAATTTTTGATTTAGTAAAATATATTAGATATATAATGAATATGTTTTATATCTTTTATAAGATTTTAAGATTTTGAGTATGTATAACTAAATAATTTTTATCAAATATTTCTTTTATGGAATTATTCAAGTAATTTTATATTTATAAATAAATTTTAGATAATTTTCTTTTTAAGATTAATTATGAATTTGGAATCAAAATTAGGAATGATGATTTTGGCACCACAAAAATATAACTATAAGCCAAATAACTCTACCTGAATAAAATTTCCAATTTTGACCCCACCTCGACTTTTAAAGAGTGATCAAGACCTCACTCGGAATTTTAGCCATTTTGATTAACTAGAAATTTCCGATCCTTAGCTTGTTTTGGTCTACATTTCTTTGACATCCTTGAGTTTATGCGTCTTATGAGAGAGATGATGTGAGAGAAAAAGTTAAGAGTTGAGAAAAATGGTATATCTTTGAGATTGGAATGAATTCAGATATGTTAGTGTTTTATGGAAAATTTTTAAGAATTAAAGCACCATTTTTACAGAATAAATCGAATATCAAGTATCTTCCCTATCTTTGATCGACCAAATATATGTCGATGATAGTAGTCGCTAGGGGATTATCTCGAAATGTCTATTCTTTGAGAATGAAGGCATAAGTCGAATCAAAAGATCTCAAGAATGATTACGTGTTTAAAGAAACCGGACTCGTAATTTTAGATCGAAAGAGTAGTACTCCGATCAATCTTGATGAAGCAATGCTTGTGAATTTGATTATTTACACACACTCACGCTTTAGTTCTTAATATATGTATGTTGAAAAAAAAAAAAAAAAAAAAAAAGAGAAGAGAGAAAATCGAAAAATGTTGGAATAAAAGGATGTTACTAATCAGAGCTGTTTTTGATCAAGAATGTGAAGGCGTGAAGTACGTCACGACTTACATCTTTCTCTTTTGATTTTTATTTTTCGATTAACCAATGTCCTATCCTAATATATTAAGCCACTATGTCTTCTATCGACTTAGTTAATGATTAGAAATTCGTAATAATCGAGATAGAAAGTATTTCTAATATTTTATTTATATTTACGAATTATTGCATGCATGTTTCCATCTAATTCATATTTGATACTTAATTTATTTAAGTTGTATAATCTCCGTCCTTAAATTTCTATAAAATTTATAAATTATATGTTTGTAATATTGATGATATATATTACTTTTGAAATTTTAATCGATCAATTATATTATCTGTTATTTATATATTACGCTTATTTTTGCTTCGAGGACGATCAAAAGCTAAGTGGGAAGTAATTTGATGTATTATTTTTATATGATTGAATTTACGTGATTTTATTACGTTTTGTTGACAAATTCTATGTAAAATATCTAAAATTATGATATAATTAGTATAAAATATTAATCTTTGTAGTTTAATATAGTTAGTAATAAAAGTTAGTATTTATAGTAGAAAGTTGTAGTTTTGTACGGTTTTAGTAACCGGAATATTGTGTCTATTTTACACGGGTATTTTGTGTTTATTTCATTTGCGAGAATCCTAAGATGAATCGAAATCCAGTATCGACACTTTTGAAGTCAATACAAGTCGGTGAAAGAAAGTTATAAAAGCGTCACCGATATACATGATCAAGGAATAATTGTTTTAAATCTCGAAAAGGGCGTATAATACAAATGGCTCATCGAGAATACGTTTTACGAAGAAGTGGTCTTGATGAAAGTTGTAGAGAATTCAACGAGCTTTTCAACGGAAGTTCGATTATGTCATTACGATATCAAGAATTCAAATTACGATTTTTAGAAGATTAAGCGTGTAATTATATATAATTATATATATAATTACACGGCACAAATAATGATTATGGGTAACATGGGGAACATGTCGATGACAAGGTGTAATGATTATCATCATTACACCGGACCGATCCGGCAAATTTTGAGGACCGGTCCGGGAAGGGAAAAATTCTATAAAAGGGAGCATCGAGGAGGCTTCGTTTTGGGGTGTACCAATATATATATACAATATTCTATATATATTCTCTCCTCTTCTTTCTCTTTTCTTCTCCTTTCTTAGTTTGTAAATAGGCTTTATGCCAAAATAAATTAGTAGTAGTAGTATCGTAGTAATGCTCGGGAAATTCTCGAAGGTTCGGTGTTCTTTGAAGTCGTTGTAATACACAGGAAAAGAGCGATTTACGAATCAATCTTGATTGTAATCGGGTAATTTCTATAATAATTATGTTTATGTTTGTTATTTTCTTCTTTTAGTTTTATAATGTTATTAGGCTAGATCTAATAACTAGCCAAAGTTATGTAATCGTATTATTTCGATCTTTTCGTTAAAAGAATGATGTTAAAATAAAATTGACTAAAATTGAGTAAAATGAATCTTTTTCTATTTAAGCTACGTAATGATAACATATTCGGAATGAAGTAATCAATCATGATGAATACCACATATAACTGGCGATGAAGCCCGACCGGAGAAGTCGAGGATATGAGTAAAAATAGAAAAACCGGAGGGTAAAAATGGCCGTCGATTAACGGAATCCTATTTCCTACCGAGGCGGATTTGTCCTAGTAAAACAAATCTTATTAAAATTTGTATTCGAGATCTTAATAATGTTAAAATCACAGTTTAATTGAAACTACACCGTTTGTATTAAATCGATCCGCTTGACAACCGGAGCCTCTTGAATAACATCGGCCATCTGACAAATGGAATCACCTCTTTTATCCGGGGTAGATTTGTACTCTGTACTACTTTTGACTAAGTTTAGCATGGGGCAGTTGTGGACCTTGGACTGATGACTTTTGACATATGACAATTTCATACGCTCGTGTGAGGAGGAATTGTTGACATTAGGAGTACACCGTTTCATTCACTCAATTGGACCTAAAAAAGGAAGATCGAACACATTCTATTAATTGAAAAGATCGAATAAATTAATTACATATACTTTGGCTAGTCTAGTCTATAAACTATATATTGGTATCTATATATTTATATATATATATATATATTTTACTATTTATGTACACCTATATATATTTATATATCTATATATATTATATTAGAATAACTTTTAAATTACGCATTTATTTTATGTTAGTTAGAGTCGTAGTAATCTGTGTTATAAAATTGCGGTTTAGATCGAGTTAATAGCAGCTCTTTGGTGTTTAACCACACTTAAAAGAATTACCACTTTTTTCCCCGAGGATTCGACACGACTCACCACTTTATCACTACAATTTGACCGGTACTTTGCCGGTTAGGATCCGTCTAACCTAGAAAAGGTCGTCCCTTTCTTGGCGCCGCTTTTAAGAGTGCAGTTTGGTGACGTCGATTACCCTCATACTTGTGGATGGTGCGTTAGGCCAATGAAGGGACCTATGTTGACTTTCAGCTTGATAATCTGGGAAGGTTCGGTAGTTGTTTCATGTCTTTGGGAGCAAGTCGTCTTGGGTTCAAGTATTGTCGACATATTTTGTGTGTCGACGCCACTCATTTAAAAACCCGTTTCTCTGGCCAACTATTTATTGCTATTGCTGTAGATGCTGGTGAACACCTATTCCCAGTAGCTTTCGGTATTGCTGAAAAAGAATGCAACAATTCATGGGGGTATTTCATGAGACAATTGAGGGTGGCCATTGGAGGTATCCATGATGAAAATTTGAGCTTTATATCTGACAGACACAAGGCTATTAGAAATGCGGCTGTTCAGGTATTTCCCGATGCATATCATGGTGTTTCCTATCATTATTTAAAGGGCAATCTAACAAAAAAATGGAAGGATTACGATTTTTGTGAAGACGCATTCTATCAAGCAGCCTATGCACTCTCGGAGGCCGAATTTCTCCGAAAGTATGCCCTGATCAAGGCACAATGTCTTGGCGCATATCTAAAACTAGAAGAAATAGGTGTTGAGCGGTGGCGCGTGCCAATTTTTACGGGAAAGATACGCCTTAATGACAAGCAATTATGCTAAAAGTTTCAGCTGTGCGATTAGAGAGCTCGTCGTTGGCCTGCCTCTAGCCTCTTGGAATTCATTAGAGCTACACTGTAGAGATGGTATAATGATAGACGACAGAAGGCGCTTGATTGTGCGACTGTGTTAGCCCTGGAGATCGATACAATAATGGCTTCAAATATTACTGCTAGAAGAAAGTTTAGGGTTAAGCCTATTAACCCCGATGAGTTTGAGGTTCATAGAAATAACTTGCCTTATGGGGTGGTAAATCTACGAGAGAGGATGTGTTATTGCGGTTATTTTCAGAAAATGGAAATACCGTGTACACATGCTATAACAGCCGCAGCAACACGCAGAATTAGTCCACCTGAACTCTGTTCACCGTATTATAGAGCTGAATGTTTCAAGGAGATTTACATGGCTAGCATATATCCCGTTCCTAACAGGGAGGATTGGGATGTTCCGGAGGCGGGAAGAAACATGAAAGTCGGAGTGCCGCCTGATGCCTGTGGAGCTCCATGAAGAGGTAGAATTAATACCACTAGAATCCATTCTGAATGGGAACGTCCAGGCCATCAGAATGTATATAGTAACTGCAAACATCCAGGACATAACAGAGCCAGTTGCACACAATACCGGTAGGAAGTCATTGTTTTGTTATGGTGATATTAGAATGGATCGTTATTGTGTAACGTATTAATTGGATTGTAGTAAGTTATTAATGGATTGTAGTAACTGTATTCAGTTATTAATCGGAATCAAGTTTGTCTTGTATTATACTACATCTGTAAAACTAACAGTAATTATTACAGGGCTTACAAAAAAAAAGAGTAATGATACGTTGGCTTACATACGGGGCTTATAAACATAAAAACAAAGAGTAATGATACATTGAGATTACAATAAGATGACGTTTAAATAAACTAAGGGTGATCATTAAATACGATAGGATGACGCCTAAATAAATTATCTTCAATGTTTAGTAATCACCACATTAAACACGACGTGATTTTCTATAGGTTGATCAATGACTTCAAAGTTTCATTCATCTCCCGTATTTATGTCATTGTCCGTGATGAAATCATTCAACCCGCTTAAACGAACTTTTTGATACAAATAGACAATTCTAACAGGCCATGATTCCCCTATGGCAATTCGCAGTTTCATGGTCTTGTTTTGCAACATGTCATTTGTTCTAGCAAATGCCTTTGGAATATTCTACAAATCACAAACAAAATGCTGTTTCAAAATAGGGAAAAAAGATAAAACAAGAAAACAACTAAAAATATTTTAAATATCTCACCACATAATAACAACCATGTGAAAATAACCAGTTTGCCAAGCATAAATGCGAAAATGGGGATTTCGTTATTTCACACTGCATCATCATCTGCATCATCTTCTTCACTCGGACTCGTAAAAGTCTTCTCACAAGAAGTGTGATCCAGCACAATAGTGTTGAAAGTGAAATCCTCCCTGTGTTCAAACACTATAAACTCCCTCTCATTCAAGTCATGAGCGGCCACATACTCCTCCCAACCTTCCCTAAAGAAACAAAGAATTCCATTGTCTGTGGCTCCAACCCTCACTTCCCATGTCCTTAATCGGCTTTTGAGAACGGCCATATCTAGGTTCCTCATCGTGTCGTTCAACCTATTAACGTGTGCTGGAGGTAGTGTCTATGAAAAAAGAAATATCACGTTTGTTCAATCATAATACAAGTGATATAAATGTAAGTTAATTAATAATGACATACCAAACTTGTTGTGAAACCGCCATAAAAAACTTTAAAGAAACGATCAATAACCATTTGCTTCAGTGTAGATAATAAATTGACAGGTGAAGAAGTGGCTAGTTTAAATTGAGTACTTGAATGATGAAGAAATGGACTTGAAAGATGAAGAAGTGGTTAGAAAATTCAGATGAACTTGAAAGACTTTGAAGAAATGAGAGAAATGACTCTTTCATGTGGTGTATATTGAACAAGTACATGTACAACAACAATATTTGCCATCTACTACTTACAAACGTAGAGAAATGCACTTAAACGTAGAAGAACTACGTTTGGACGTAGAGAATGTTGCATTCCCTACATTTGGACGTAGGTTCTCTACGTTCCAACGTAGAGAATGTTGCATCCCTACATTTGGACGTAGGTTCTCTACGTTTGGACGTAGGTTATCTACGTTCCAACGTAGAGAATGTTGCATTCCCTACGTTTGGATGTAGGTTCTCTACGTTTGGACGTAGAGAAATTCACATTGAATGTTGCATTTTAAGTTGTTATATAATTTGATACAAAGATGGTGTAAATAATGACTTGAATTTGAGTTGTTTTTTAAACAGATTGAATACTCATCAAAACACTAAAACAACATACACCAAAAATAGTAGTACCTAACAACATACACCAAAAATACCAAAAATAACATACACCAAAAATACCTACACAAAGTTTGTCAAAACAACATACACGAAAATACCTACATATCTACTATTTGATTAAATAGCTTCACACAAATTTTCTTTCTTAGCAACGGCATATTCTCATGATGGATCAAAGTAAACTTTTATTTGTGCACCAAATGCTCAATGAACTTGACCGTGTATACGCACAGTCACCCCTGTATAATATGAACAGTATAAGAATAGTGTAAACTGTATAATATGATAAATAGTTTGAAGTTTATAACACTTACGGAATTGACATTTGTGGTACGAATTCAGGTCTTACTACTTTGACCTCAAAAAGAGGCTTCTCTGAATCAACCATTTGTGGGAGTTGACGTAGACGAGCATCCGTCTCCAACACTCTCCTAAACGAAACACCCCATGCTTTGATGTTTCTCTTCACATCAGCCTTATACATCATCCCCAACAGACAATCAAACACCAAAATCTTTCAGTCGGGAATAGACACTTGGACAGCTGCCTAGAGAGCATGACTAATGGCCCAAGGAATGTATATCACGGTGTTTTCATCCCATTGCTTGACGTACTAATACACAAAGTCTGGAATGTCCGTTGTGTCTGGCGGCTTTCCCTGATCTGCATGACCATGGCCGCAAAAGGAGGATAAATTAGAGTAGGCAATGGCCGTATGCGGTGCAAAGCATTCTGGATGTGCTTCCATTTGCCGTTGTATCAGGTCCAGACACGCATCGACATGCTGTACGCATGCAAAAATAAGTTAGAGATAATGAAATATGGAAATTTCAGAAATATGAAAATGAAGTCACAAGAATATACATCTTGGTCTAACTCTTTAAGAGGCTTATAGAGACGTGTGAACCACTCCTTGCCCGCCGGTTCAATAATGCGGAAACCAGCTGCGTAACCCATGGGAATCATAATTGGGGGCGGATGTTCTTGTTGGTACCACGTTTTGAAATTGTTTTCTAACTCGTCCGGAAACTTCTTCAATGGTGTCCATCTCACAATGTTATCACCGGGCAGACTGACTAGGTGCGACCCATCAGTTAAATACCGTGGTCGGCTAGTAGTCTGACGGGTCGTCAATCTTCTGTCAATTGCATCATCTGCCTTTCATTTACCCAATTGTACAACACTTGGACCAGCAGCTAAACAATATTCAATACATGATCAAGTTAGATAGTTTTTCACAATATAATATATAGTTTCGAAATTAAAAATCAAATAACTTACTATAATCAATCTCATGCTCCACAACCGAAGCCTGGCTGGTGGCAGTACCTGACCCTGTCGTAGCCTCGTTAAGGGGATGGGGCGTAGCCTCGGTGGGGGTAGGGGTCGTAGCCTCGGGAGGGGGAAGGGTAGTAGCATCGCCAGTATTTGCATCAAAATAGGCACTCTCATCAATTCACGATAACAAACAATATCTTTGTTAATAATACAAAATTCAATATAAATCAACCTACTAAACAATAATTAGATGTAAATAACATAATGCTTACCTGAATCAAACGTAGTCTCCAATTAAGGATCGTCCACCAAAAAATCATCGACGAAATTCTCCTCAACTCCTTCCTACTGAACTCCCTCCAGCAGCACTCCATCTTGCCCGGGTTGGGAAAATACTTCAAGAATCTTATCATACCCAAACATCATCATCGGGTTGTCAGACGGGGTAGGCGATGGATGAGTATCTTTGATCGATATCTTTGACCAGTGCGGTGATGAGTATCTTGACGACGGTGCGATCGAGATATCTTGTCAATATAATGACCATGTGTAGACCGATCAGGGGCAAACTGAGAAGATGTGGCCCAGTCAGTATCATGTGGAGGAGGTGGAGGAGATGGAGGAGATGGAGGCTGATGAGGGGTAGACTGAAAAGATGTGACCCGGTTAGTATCATAAAACATAGAACTAAATTTATCGCATAAAAAAAATGACAATGAAATAATTTTTGACATGATTTCTGGATGATAGCGTTTGCATCAACCCCTTAAATTCAAGAAGTATCGCCACATGCTCATTCTGCCGCTGAACCACCTCTCGAAGTACTTGCCGGTTCTCATCATTCTACCGGCGAATTTCCTCCTGAATCTCATTCAGCCCATTATCTATCATTCTCTTCACAGCCCTATAAAGACCATCAACTTCATCTTCTTCATCAGATTCATCTTCTTCCGCCTGTAGCATCTCAGTGTAGGAACTGTGCGGCACACGTCGTGAATGAGGAGGTAAATGTGCCTCATGTGGAGCGGACTGTGAAGTAGAGGCTGACTGCTGTGTAGTAGAGCGTGGCTGTTGTGTAGTAAATGGACGTCTATGAGGTGGCCATGCAATTGGTGTAGGCCGAGGGATCACACGTGGAGGTTCAGTAATCTCCGCGTCAGGGATGCCCCTAGCTGCCATCAACACCCTATCAACTTCCCTTGCAGCCAGATATCCTATAACACGGCTCTGCAAACAATGTATATTTCATTAGAATTAACAATAACAAAATGTTTAACCATACCGGATATAATTAAAAGGAAATGTTTATTAATCTTATTACCTTCTTTGCCTTTGCCAACAACGCCTTCCACTACGGATGGGGAGTCTTGCAACTCCATCTCATCATCCGAGGAGCCGCATCAGGAGCTGTGAGGGTTGCAGTGACAGTCGCAACACCAATGTCCTGGAGGGTCTCGTAAGCCCAAAACTGTAAGGCATGTATAACCCCTTGTACCGTCCGCCTTCTGTGCTTTCCTTGTAGGTATTCATCATGTGACAAATCTTTCTATAAGTCTGAACCCACAACCAAGTACCCCATGGAAATTCATTTTCGCCTTCTACATTCTCGACCAAATAGAAGGTATCACAAGGTATGCCACTAGTCTCATCATGACCCATCATAATCCCGTGTATAAGGTAGACTAAACTTACACGGTAGAGAACTTCAGGATGCTTAGCCTCATCCAATAACCATCTCTCAATATCTGGTATGGTGATCGGTCGGATGTGAAGCTCATGGATATAGCCGTATGTCCCCTCATCAAAACACCTAGAATAACGTTCGGGAGCTTCCGGGAGATCACCACACCTAAAACCGGTAAACATGCAAAACTCCCGCCTACCGAACTTCGCGGTCGTCTCACCAAATCTAAAATGAAGCTCAGCGGGCACACTCGTTTAAACGGAATTGAAACATATATATTGCAAAACCTTGGAGGAAAACTGCCACTGATTGTACATTTCAATGAATTGTCGAAAAACACCACCGGTCAATGTATCCTCAAATCCGATCCATCTCATGTGAATCTGAACAAGATCCTGAAGCTTGGTCTTTTCCCCTCTAAAATTCCACATCAAATTTTCCCTTTGTTTGTAGACATCAGAACCATGAGGGCCAATCAACAACTGTTAACAAACAAATGGAATGGATTATTATCAACAATCAACAATGAAAATGCAAAATGAACCCTAAATCATGACTAAATCTAAGTTTGTAGCCACAAATTGCATGTTTTTATTGATCGGCTTTTTCTAAGTGTCCAATCTCACCGGCAGTGTACCGAGTCAACTGTAGCCTAGAATTTATTTTTCAATCCAATCCTGTTTATTTATTTTTCAATCAATCCTGTTTTTCCCAAAATCAATAACATATGTATTTATAAACGGGGATTCATAAAAAAAAAGCATAAACAAAAAATGTTACGTAAAATACAAAGTTGTGTAATGTTTCCAAAAGTAAGAATAGTTTCGTCTACAATGTCTACGCATCATCGTCAAGATCAACTTGAGAATCATCTTCAAAATCGTCTTCATCTTCATCGGAAGATGATGAGCTGACCTCTATTTGCATATCCGGTTCCTTAGCCTTAAGATTAGTCAGCAACAATTTGAGAAGAGCCCCTTGTTTTTTGTTTTTCTTCTCTTGTTTTTTGGTTAACTTCACCAACTGATCATGAGACTTTCTAAGTTCTTCAATCTGCATATTGCATCCTTGGTGGTAAGAAGATGACGATGCTGAAGACTGGGCCGATTGTGATGAATTGGATATGGAGGAAGATTGCGTAGGGCCAAGGCCAATCAAATAATCTCGCCTTGTTCCTAAGGCTCCCTAAAAGATTGCCTCCTCATCTTCAAAATTCATCGGTCGACCTGGTGCAATCATATTACGCCAATCCTCCATCCTCCTCTAAACACAACATATATCGTTGGCAGTTAATTAAGATAAGGAAAATGTGAACGTATTGAATTGAAAGATATACAACGTATATCACTTACATAAGCAGCCTCCGCATCACTGTTGAGAAATGAACCGTCAGCATTCTTATGCTTGCTCGCCCATACATGGATAGGATCCTGCCCCAAAGGATCTTCACTCAGACTCACATTACCCTTGAAAAAAACAAAAGTATTAGTTATGAAAATTCAAAAAAATGAAGTCATAGGGATTTATTTCCTAATACTTACCCTTTTTAACTTATCCCATCGAACTACGGCCATAGACGTTCGTCCTTGGCGGCGTACATATTTACTCCCGGCGCGATTCTTCTTATTCTGATCAGATTTAGTCTGCAAAAAAAATAGTACTTTTGTATTATATATAAGCAGTAACAAGTAATAATAATCGAATATACGTAACACATGTAATGGAATAAAAGCTTTACCTTAAAAGCAGCAGTACTAAGGTGGCGGAGAAACACTTCTCATTTTTGCTGTGAAAACACATCCCTGGGTCGGGGACAAGGCCCTGGCAACCCCTTGTTGTTGTGTTCATCCACAGCCTTCATTAGCCTAGCCTTCCATTTTCTCGAATGAAGTACGGCGCTTTTAAGCACGGCGGTATGGTGAATAGGCTCAAGGGGTTGGAGCGATGCACGAAAACACAAGAAATTAAGCGATTGGTTTCTAAATTAATATGTTTGACTCTTACAATTTGAAAGTGTTAACAATTTGATTAGCTAAGTACCCGAAGTTCTTCCCAAATTAATTGTTTAAGTCGGTCTTCCACCTTTTTCCAGGTCGGGGTGTAACAGGGAACATGGGACCTCACGACTTTCCCTGTCTCAGACTCAAAATCCTTCGCGTATTTTCCCAATGCCTTTTGAACACTAGGAAATCTAGGATCCCATATAAGAGGAATCAAGCCCCCACACTTTCTCTTGAGGGCTTGGACGGTGATACCTTTTGCAGGTCCACGTTCACCCTGCTTCTTTTTCGGGGATGGAGGTGATGGTATGAATTCCTCATACTCATTATCTGCTATATGATCTGTAGTATCGGTGTCAATTTTAATTCAACGAAATAAGAATAATCATACTACAAAAAAATGCAAATTAAGTAATTACCGTCCTCGCATTGGCCCGGTAGCCTAAATGGATGCTCGTGTGGTGGTTGAGAACCACCTGCCGATCCCGCGCAAGCCATTCACCTATATGATCAAATATTTGAATATAATAAAAAATTTGATATAAAGAACACATTTATGTTGATGTAGTATAAGTAAATCACTAGTATTATATAATTTTTAAATTTAAGTATATTTGAATGAACTTACTAAAAGAATATTAGATTTATAGCATCATTCATCATCACTTGCATAGTTTGGTGGGATCGAGTCGTATATGTCATCATCTACACAGTTATTATCATCATCGCAATCCGTTGAGCCTGCATCGTTATTGCCATCATTTTCATTTTGATCGAGATCGTTTTCATCGTTTTCATCATCTGTTTCTACATCATTTGCACTCATTGTTTTCATCATCTGTTTCTACATCATTTGCACTCGTTATATAATTTTTAAATTCAACCATAATACTATTTCAAAGAACTAAGTCTTTAACACTTACCACTCATAGTTCTTCAATGTTAGACAACACTAGTTTATGTTCTTCATCATCATTCCAGACATATCATCATGTTCTTCAAAACTTTTTCAACACATATACATGGCCAAGATTCATACACTACTTAATACCCTACTCTACTAGCTACTTGACGAAATAAGATTTCAAGTCAATAACACACATATACTAGTCAATCACATGCTTTATACACTAAGATGTTTCAAACAAGGAAACAAAGACTTTTAACACTTAAAACACTTTCACTCTAAGTGTAAGTGTGATCAATATTTCCAATAACAATGGTCTCTGAAACAGAGCCATTTTCAGTACCATTTTGGGTAGGAACAGCAGAATGAGTTGGATCGTCATCGATCATTGTGATAGTGCTATCTACTATGTCTCGATGGATCGTTATCTAGCGAATGAGTTAGATAGTTATCGGTAAGGAGAGATCGAATTTAATAAAAAAAAAATGTAATATTAGAGTTCATAAAATTATTTTTTTATTAAATTTTATTTAAAGGGACGACATTGTCGTCCCTTTAAACAAAAAATCAAAATTTTTATGACATTTTGGGGGGAAATTTGGCCGCCAAAACATTTTTTGTCTTTAATGGGACGACATGTCGTCCCAAAAAAGAATTTGTCGTCCCATTAAATGTCCTATATAATTTAATAATTTTATATATTTTTTTATAATTTGAATACTTTATGGGACGACAATGTCGTCCCAACAAAGATGAGTCGTCCCAAAAAACATTTTAACCTATTAAAATCTGCCCGACCCCCTCTTTCTTCTTCCTCCTCCATTTTTCTTCTCGTCTCCGATTTTCTGCAATTAAAGCCGCCCCAACCCGATTGAAACCTGCCTCCTCCGCCCATCCCCTCCTCCCCTCCTCCGGCCGCCCCTCCACTCTTCCTCCGGCAAGCAGTAGCAACAAAGCCCACTCTTACTCCGGCAGCCGCAACAACACCTCTCCGCCGCCCCTCTCCTCCGCCACAGCTCCAGGTACATAACTTTAACTAGTATGTAATTTTGATAGTTAACTAGTAGTGATAATTTTGATAGTTAACTAGTAGTGATAAATTTTTTTATTAACTAGTAGTGATAATTTTTTTAGTTAACTAGTAGTGATAATTTTGATAGTTAACTAGTAGTGAGAATTTTTTTTATTAACTAGTAGTGATAATTTTTTTATTATTATTAACTAGTGTGTAGTGAGTGAATGGTGAATGGTGTGCAGAAGAGAAAAGTGATCAGCGTGAGGAGACGCAACTTTGGAAAATAAAATATCCTTATTGCGTAAGTTTTCAGTTTAGCCCTAGTTTTTTGTATTCGTAGAGTTCGATTCTTGAAAAATTCGTATCTTTCAATCCGTAGCTCTGTTTCGCAGCCATGAGTAGTCGAAACGATCGTTTTGGACCGTAGATTATTCTAAAAATAGTTTCGCAGCAGTTAATCCAGGTAATCTGCGGTTTATTGCACTTTTTCAGTTTAGGTTTTTTGCAAAGAAATAGGATTTTAGGGTTTCTTGTTAATCAAATAGGTTTTGAGGTTGAGGATCAACAGTTGTTGCAGTTGCTTAGCATTTTGCTTTCAGTTTTGCTGGAAATTAAGGTAAGAGGCTCTTCCTAACGAATAATTATGGTTTTACAATGTTTAGGTTGAGTGTTAGTTGTAGCAAGGAATCATGTTTTATGTTGTAGTTAAATTGTTTGATGCTACGTGATGGTTAGTTATGTTTAAATCAGGTTTTTACTGCTGTTTCTTTGTGATAGCTGATGTTAAACATGTTTGATTTGGGTTAGAAATCGTTAAGTTGCAAAAAATCATGTTTAGGGCCTTTCAGGTGCAATGCGCACGCATTCAACCCAGTTTTGGGTATATGTTGTTTTAAGCTATGAGTCCAGTTTAAATGTTATTTCTTGATCTAATAATAATAAATGTAAATGAACAAGCCTCGATTGAGTTTCTGTTGCGTTTGCTTCCGGCACCGGACGTACTCTTAAAGGGAGTTGAAGTCCGGGACCATCGGAAAGGCATGAAAGGGTTTGTGCTTTGATGAATTAGTATTCATCAATGTCTGTGTAATTGCTAGGCCTCGTTTATATCTAGTGGTCTAGGAAGAGAGTAGTATGTGTGAGGGAGATTATTTGAAAACACTTAGGCGGCCGGGTTAACTATTTAATAAATACGCATTTGCTTAGTAAAATGGTAAACATCATGAGAGCTTGGATAGGCACAAGATACAATATCGGCAATGTGAGGTTTGGCCAAATAAAGTGATGATGATCTTTGCCGGATTCTAGACCCTTGAGATAAAGTAATGATCATTCCGCCGGACAAACTCACGAACGAGATAGACATTCACCGGTCGACTCTTCAGGGTTGGCGGACAAAGTGGAATGACTGTCTCGGGACCGCTAGAGATTTATCTCTATAGGGTTGCGTCTTTTGTCTTAGTGCATATCTCACTAAGTGTAGGGCCCTCGCAAACATCTTTGTAACAAAGATAAGTTAAGTTAGAAACGTTTAGTCATGACATGTTGATGGACATGAAGTGAACCCTAGATTGAGTCGGTCTCATAATGGTAATTTAATAATCATAATAATAACCTTTCATTGTATAACTTAGTTACTCATTAGCTTCTCACTTTTACTAAGTACTTTGTACTTACCTCCTTTGTATTTTCTTTTGTATGCATTGTGGAGTGAGAAGACGAACAGGTTGCCCAAGTGTAGATGATGAATTTTGAAGACATTGAAGTCTTGGCGAAGCTTTTAGTTTATTTCTTTGTAAAGGTTGTACTAGACTAGTTATATTTCTTTCCTTAGACTTGTTGTACTATACTTTTAAGACCTCTTAATGTATAAGTTTTTGGGTTTTTCGTCGTTGTAATTTAACTATCCATCTTTAGTATGCTTACTTTCTATTCATAGTAGCATTTTGTTTTTACCCGAGTCTTTTTAGCTTCCGTTTGCTTTATTTTGATACGACGACGTAGCGGCTTGCGTATAATATTAGATTTATTTAATGCTATACGCGCTGAACGCTTTCTTCCGGATAAGGGCTCGGTATCCGGGAGGCGGCGTCATAGATTGGTATCGAGAGAAGCGCCCTTTCTATCCTAAGCTTCTTTTCCTCTAAGATAAGATTCTTTAAACCGTGATTAAGTTCCACTAGGACCAAGTGAAGAGTCTTCTTTGACGAAGGTTAAGTTGAGTTCTCTGTTCACATCTTTTATGTGATCACCTCAGGTTTTGTTCCTCCTTGTATCCTTAGTAGAAAATTTTTCTTCCTTTGTAGTTTCCAAACCATAGCTTGTCACATTGGATTAAGTGAAACCCCTTTAGGTAAAGTTTTGGGATAGGAGTCTTATGCCTACACCTTAAATTTGATGCCCTCTTGGTTGAATTCCTTTTTCCTTACTTTTCCCTATTGAAATCTCTTCACCTTCTCTACACAAATGTCTAAGTTTACTTTTATCTTGGCCTTACTTTGTAGAGAATGATATTTGATTCAGCTCTACAAGTTCTCCACTTTCTCTTTTCACTATCACTTGGTTTGAGTTCATCAACATTCTTTGACCTTTGCTTTGCTTGAGATGGTTCTACACGAACTCCATGTGTAACTCTATTATTTACAAGTACTCCTCATCGTTTCAACTCATAGTGTTAAATGTCTCTTACTTTGGCACATACTTTTCATCATCCTCGTGTTTGGATTTACCCAACATGAGTGAATGCTTTTGTTTCAGTGTTTTCCCTTTAACATAAGATTGTCTCTCCATACTCCAAAAATTCTGGAAATTTTCAGCAAAGTATATTTCTGTCTTATCTACAATTTCTCTTTTTACACCAACTCGATAATCATTATGTATTATTCAGAAAATTCATGTTTATACCGGACACTCTGTCCAGAAAATCTGCAGCAGCACTTTCACTTATTCTTCTGTTTTGGACAGGTTAAACACCTTCAAATAACCTGAATTATTGATATGTTGCAGACAAAATTTTTATCTACAACTTTTATTTTGGAATTAAGTTCAGATTCTTTTTCGTTTGATCTCGATTTGCAATGCAACTCAGTGTTTACTAATCTGGAAATTCTGACAGTTTGTGCAATCGTCAGGAATAATTGTTTTTGACCAACTTATTTTCATTCTGAAATTCTAATATTTTTATATCACCAGGAAAACTCCGGTATCTAAATCTCTTCTCTTTGGATCGTGCTCAAATTCCTCTTCGTTTGTTCTGTACAAACTGATAATGTCAGAGTAAAAATCTTACACAGCAACCTAAAAGGAATTTTCACCTCTTTGACTTAGAGTTTGGGCTAAGAGGGTAGTAAGTTACGACTGTTATGTTTAGGAGTTCCCTGAAGTTTGATCTCCTTCTGAGTTAAACCTTTTAGTAGGATGCTTGTAAGCTAACGTTATAGTTTATTTTGCAGTGTTAAACGGGAACCAAGATGCTATCCTCCAGCATGCCATGTTTGATGTTCAGACCCTTTTCCTGCCTTTTTGTAATTATACTTTTATTGGTAATTTGTTTCTCATGTAATCTCTCACTTGAGATCTTTAAACTCAACAAATCCTCTTGGCTTGTTGTCATGAATTACCTCAGAAACATATCGCCTTAAGCCCTTCTTTTCAACAAATTCATGCTTTCTTACTTTTCAAATCAAGAAACAAATTCTCTTCAAAGTTCTAAATTGTTGCACTCCCATCATTCATTTCAAATTCAAGTTTGGCTAAGCCTTCTGATGTTAGAACATTCTTTTACTTGTGTTTATTCTCAGCTTCCCTCCTAAGGGTAGTGTCAATGTTGTAACTATTTCACCTAATCTTTCTGTCCTTTTAAGGTATGCATATCTTCTTTGTTGGTCAAATTTTAAGCCTACCATGACATTCTTTTTGATTACTTATCTTTAACTTTCTAGCAATTTATGCTAAACCGGTTTCAAGCGTGAAGGTAGACCTTTTCAAGATGCCTTCGAACCTCTCTAGCCAACCAACATTTGAACTCCAAAACTTCTATTGAATTTCAATCTAGATTAATGTACCTTCTACCTTCCGGTTTTAACTCTCTTTCAGGCCATTTAGAGCCATGAACCGCCATATACACCTTTTTGACTCCCCATCTTCTGTTTTGGCGTTTCTATTACCATTTTGATACACCGGTTGAACGCCTTTTGTTTTATCTTTTCCCATTCCCTCATGAGGAATAACCTCGAGCATTTATTTCTTGGCAGTGTACTATACCTCTCGAGTAATGCAACCTTGAACCTTTGATTTGAATCATCAATGAACGTTTAAACTTCCTTTGAAGGTTTGAATTAATTCTTTGAAATCAAACCTTATCCGAAAATTTTTATGTGTCATTTCCTCTTCAAAAAAAAATCTTGTTTACTGCTTACTTATTCAAACTCTTGATATTCCCTTACTATTCCTTGAGGGAAATTTCCTTTTTTTTTCTAAATCTCGAAATAACCTCTCTTTGACTATTGCAAACTTGGACACTTCTTGACAAATGTTTGTTTTATTTTTGAGACATTTTGGTGTGCTCGTTTTATCTCCATGGCTCTTTCATGTTGAGATTCTTACTCTCTTTTGATTTCTAAATTCTTTTTCTTAGTCCTTCTGGTGCTCGACCTTGCACCTTTACTTGTTTTTCTGTTGTGTGATGTTTCCTTTAACGTCTCCACTTTCTAAAGGTTTATATGAAAGCTTATTACCATCCTTTCAAGTTGTCTCTGAAGTCTCTGTAGACCACCGTATCTTGCAGAATATCACTCTCTCAAAAGAACTTCATCTGCAAGATAATAATTTTTATTTCTTCTTTGGTGGCTGCTGTTTGTATTATGATACAATGCCACATTCTTCATATTGGAACCACCTTCAATTTTTCCCCAACACGGAATCATCTTGTTTTGCTTATAACCTAAGCAAACTTTCTTATTTCAAGTGCGTTGTACCCTTCCTTGGCTTACCTGGTTGACATACCACCCTGGTACTCAACTTGTCACTTTTCAACTTCATGTATTTTCCAATCTAGTCCTAATTGACACAAGGATTGGACCAGACCTCCAGAGAAAAGTATGGCAAGGCATGTTCCCCATCCCTAAGAAGTCTCAGAAGTCCTCCAGCTATGATCCTTGCAGTTCTTCAGCAAGCTTGTGGTGCCATGATGGAAGTTGAGATCGAAAGAGGTCAAGTGTGCTGAAAGTGTGGTTTTAATTTGGGAAGATTCAAACTTCGAGGGTATAGGTCAGCAGGAGCAAGCAAAGAGTGTTGAACCGATGATTGCAAGATTCGAGGCAGTTGATGAGTTTGTGGAAGAAGCAAGACAAAGATCCAGTTGTTTCCGGTTATAAGTGAGTGGTCAGAACCAACCAGCAATTGGTCACGAGTTAGATGAAGATGGCGATCGTTGGCATCGGGATCATCTTTGGGTTCCGAATGCGGAAGATTGAGGAGGACAATGAAGAATGAAAACCTCGAGATGGCAATTGCAGTTCCTCTCAGAGCGACTAAGATGTACAAGAGTTGGGAAGATGGAAGAAGAAGAAGAAGAAGAAAACGGTAAGAGTTAGAAGACGAAACACCTTGCAAAGTTTAGAATTCAAGTACAACCAGTTACATTCAAGTTTCGAGGATGAAACTCCTATTAAGGGGGAAGGAATGTAACATCCCGACTTTTCAGAAAGGGTAAAATAGTAATTGAGTTTAATCACTACGACCTAATTATTATTTGTTCTTTTATTCAATTAAAAAGGATTTAATTAAAAGATTATAGGATATTATTTTAAGGAAAATAATAATAAGGCTCATCCCAGGTGGTTAGTCACCTGGGTTTTACCCTGGCCTCAGTGGGAGGACCAGGGTTTGAATCCCCCTTCCCCCATTCCCTCCTTTCGTATCCGAAAAAAAAAGGAAAATAATAATTATTTGTTTTATAAATAATTCTGTAATTCCCCTCTTATCACACACCACGCAAATTCTGAAAAAAATAAAAATAAAGGAGAGGAACGGCGCAAAGATAAGAAACAGATGTAGAAGTTTCAAAAAAAGGGAGAACGTAATCTTCAACCGTGTGGCCAATCCGTTCATCTGTTCAAGATGCCGCAGGAGAGAAAAGTGATCAGCGCGAGGAGACGCAACTTTGGAAAATAAAATATCCTTATTCCGTAAGTTTTCAGTTTAGCCCTAGTTTTTGGTATTCGTAGAGTTCGATTCTTGAAAAATTCGTATCTTTCAATCCGTAGCTCTGTTTCGCAGCCATGAGTAGTCGAAACGATCGTCTTGGACCGTAGAATATTCTAAAAATAGTTCCGCAACAGTTAATCCAAGTAATCTACGGTTTATTGCACTTTTTCAGTTTCGATTTTCTGCAAAGAAATAGGATTTTAGGGTTTCTTGTTGATCAAATAGGTTTTGGGGTTGAGGATCAACAGTTGTTGCAGTTGCTTAGCGTTTTGCTTTCAGTTTTTGCTGGAAATTAAGGTAAGAGGCTCTTCCTAACGAATAATTATGGTTTTACAATGTTTAGGTTTAGTGTTAGTTGTAGCAAGGAATCATGTTTTATGTTGTAGTTAAAATGTTTGATGCTACGTGATGGTTAGTTATGTTTAAATCAGGTTTTTACTGTTGTTTCTTTGTGATAGCTTATGTTAAACATGTTTGATTTGGGTTAGAAATCGTTAAGTTGCAGAAAATCATGTTTAGGGCCTTTCAGGTGCAATGCGCACGCATTCAGCCCAGTTTTGGGTATATGTTGTTTTAAGCTATGAGTCCAGTTTAAATGTTATTTCTTGATCTAATAATAATAAATGTAAATGAATAAGCCTCGATTGAGTTTCTGATGCGTTTGGTTCCGGCACCGGACGTACTCTTAAAGGGAGTTGAAGTCCGGGACCATCGGAAAGGCATGAAAGGGTTTGTGCTTTGATGAATTAGTATTCATCAATGTCTGTGTAATTGCTAGGCCTCGTTTATATCTAGTGGTCTAGGAAGAGAGTAGTATGTGTGAGGAAGATTATTTGAAAACACTTAGGCGGCTGGTTAACTATTTAATAAATACGTACTTGCTTAGTAAAATGGTAAACATCATGAGAGCTTGGATAGGCACAGTACAATATCGGCAATGTGAGGTTTGGCCAAATAAAGTGATGATGATCACTGCCGGATTCTAGACCCGCCAGATAAAGTAGTGATCATTCCGCCGGACAAACTCACGAACGAGATAGACATTCACCGGTCAGCTTTCTAGGGTTGGCCAGACAAAGTGGAATGACTGTCTCGGGACCGCTAGAGATTTATCTCTATAGGGTTGCGTCTTTTGTCTTAGTGCATATCTCACTAAGTGTAGTGACCTCGCAAACATGCTGTAACAAAGATAAGTTAAGTTAGAAACGTTTAGTCATGACATGTTGATGGACATGAAGTGAACCCTAGATTGAGTCGGTCTCATAATGGTAATTTAATAATCATAATAATAACCTTTCATTGTATAACTTAGTTATTCATTAGCTTCTCACTTTTACTAAGTACTTTATACTTACCTCCTTTGCATTTTCTTTTGTATGCATTGTGGGGTGAGAAGGCGAACAAAGTTGCTTAAATCTGTAGATGATTTAATTTTGAAGACATTGAAGTCTTGGCGAAGCTTTTAGTCTATTTCTTTGTAAAGGTTGTACTAGACTAGTTATATTTCTTTCCTTAGACTTGTTGTACTATACTTTTAAGACCTCGTAATGTATAAGTCTTTGGGTTTTTCGTCGTTGTAATTTAACTATCCATCTTTAGTATGCTTACTTTCTATTCATAGTAGCATTTTGTTTTTACCCGAGTCTTTTTAGCTTCCGTTTGCTTTATTTTGATACGACGACGTAGAGGCTTACATATAATATTAGATTTATTTAATGCTATACGCGCCGAACGTTTCTCTTCCGGATAAGGGCTCGGTATCCGGGAGCGGGGCGTTACATTTCCTTTCATATTTAACGTATCATTGCAGAATGTGAACATTAGATTTCACATAAACACATCAATTTCTTTGTTTTCTTGATTCACAAAAATGAGAGAAATTAGTACAAGTCAGAATATACAATCTGCTAGAAATATTTTTCATATACAACAAGGATAAAATCATACTCTCATTATGGTGCAACCATTGGAAAAAATGTTATTGCTGTCATGCATAATATATTTTTAGAGTCTGTCATGCAGACTACATTTTTTGAGTCTGTCCTGTAGACTTAATTTTTGAGTCTGACCTGCAGACTTAATTTTTTGAGTCTGAACTGCAGACTTAATATCTTTTGCTGAGTCCGACCTACGGAGCTCAGTTGTCAGTCTTGTTGGCTTATAATTTTTGCTGAGTCTGATCTACGGAGCTCAGTGGTCAGTCCTGCTGACATAGTTTTTGCCTAGTCCGACCTGCGGAGTTCAGTGGTCAGTCGGTCAGTCCTGCTAACATAATTTTTGCTGAGTCCGACCTACGGAGTTTAGTGGTCATTCCTGATGACATAATTTTGCTGAGTCCGACATGCAGAGTTCAGTGGTCAGTCCTGCTGACATATTTTTGTTGAGTCCGACCTGCGGAGCTCAGTGGTCAGTCCTACTGACATAATTTTGTTGAGTCCGACCTGCGGAGATCAGTTGTCAGTCCTACTGACATAATTTTTGCTGAGTCCGACATGCGGAGCTAAGTGGTCAGTCCTACTGACATGAATGAGTTTGTCTTTTGCAAACTTTGCGTGCGTATGTTTGTCCTGCAAACTCGATCAAAGCCATAACATATAACAGGAAAGAAAGTTCTTCTATTGAAAATAGTATAATTGTGATAATGTAGAGTAGCAAAATTAAAACTGAAAAATAGGGCAATTTAATAAAGTCTGGAACCTATCCTAGACATAGAACTTGCAAATATTGTCGGGATGCCAACTTCGTTGAATGGTCATGCCATTAGAATTAGCCTATGAGGGATCTCTTAGATCCTTCCTTTGGACTGCTGCCTGGATAATGGCTTGTAGGACTGGTCCCTCAATGACAGCCGGTTGATCTATCAGCGCTTGTTGTGCCGGATTTAAAACAGTTTCTCCTCATCGCTGAGGCTGGCTAGTGGTGGTGGGATTTGTTGTCACTCCTCCTCTAGCGTTTTGACCACCATCGTTGGCGGTTTTCCTCTAGCTTTTTCTTGTTATTCTTTTTCGGTGGCATGATGATCTTGAACAACTGTCGGTAGGAGACACTTCTTCTAGCGCCAATTGACGATGCTAGAAATCGTCTAGTATGAATTTGGACCTTAATTTCCCTAATGACAATTGAACAAGATTAAAAGCCTATACAAAGAATGAAACGTGGGTGGTGTTTGTGATTTTTAGAGTGAGCCTGAGATAATTGTTATCCCAAATTGCCTACGTATCTTGGAATTGTTCGGGAATCAAGTATCTTCGTAGTTCTCGGGATAGTTTATATAGATGACATCTCGTCCAAGGCAAGCATGTGCCGTGTCCTTCAAGGACTTTATTTCGTGTTGGCCAAAGATTATCTTGTGTCAATCCCTATTATTTAGGAGATAATTATGGGTATTTTGAATACCAGGTTTAGATTCTTAATGACTTGAGATTCTTTCCATGTTTATCTTACATATTATGCATGTGGGCAATATCATATAAGTGAGGCTCTAGCCGACCTGTGTCGAGCCTCTTCAGACAGACTCGGCCCGTACTACGTACACCCGAGCTCCCCAGCATCCTAGCCGACCTCCGGTGGTGCTGTTTGGAAGAATGGGTAAGACCTCCCACCTAGGTTTCAGGTCTGCCTTTAGGCATAAAGTGGGGCTCGTGTCTATTAATGTTGCAGTTTATCTGCTTTCATTTATTGTTTGATCAATTAGGAGATGACATGTGGCGAGGTTATCTGTCTTCATTTATAATCATTGTACATGTTACAAATTTTTAGGCCCTTCAAAAGCAAAAACTACAAGCCTAAGGACTAGGAAGTAGTACAAGCTGAACTCTGCCCAGAACCCGGAGCAGCAGCGGTTGAAGGCTATTTGGTAGAAGCAGCCGAAGCAGAAGGCTCTGATCCTGCAACCGTCTGACGAGAAGTTGCAGCACGACAGGAGTACTTGGGCGCAATGTATACTCCATCTTTAAACTCCTTCAATCGGGTGTCGTATATAGCACCCATCCCAGGCTTGTAAAAAGCCTTTCTAGCCAGATTATCCATGGCAAGATCAGCGAACTGACCCTTGGCCTCTTCCACACCTAAAGTGTAGTCGTGGATCAGGATCGGAGTAAGCATCTGTTGGAAGTAGCGCCCGAAAGACAATTTATGTAATTGTTTTTATAGTTAATAAATGACAGATTTATTCTCATCTTATTATTTGCTTCGTGCTTATAAGTAATACACTACGGAAAACCCTAAGTCGTATCACATGTAGCCATATAACTTAGTGTGTGTCACACGCGAGGCTTAAGTTTATGGTGATACACTTGAACTATTAGTCCGTGGTGAACTTAATCAAAGTATGGGGTCTATTGATTAAAACACCATTAATGCGCCCAGAACACATTATGGTGTGACCGTATTATCCGGACCGTCGATATTGGTTATCTAAGTGGGGCATTTATATATGATGTAGTCATATAGGACTGGACCGATTTAATCTGAATTTCTCATATAATTCCGTGATTGAGAAATCTTATTAAATCACAAGATGATCATATATGGATTAACCTTAATCCTGAAGTGATTGCAGACTCCTGCTTATTTCAAGATAGGGTTTGATGTGTTTGTTAAGGATTGCTAAGAGGCGTAGTCCGAATCACTTTCACGTTGGCACTATTCTGGAATAAGTGAGGAGTGTGTGTCTCACTGATATAGAAACCATTCCTTCCCGCAGGAAGTAGAAATACAATTCCCTTATTTGTTAATCCTAGAAACTGATTGATCGGCCGAGTTCATATTGGTTATGAACTAATTGATCACTAGTGGGTTAATGGTAAATAAGGATAAGATGTAATGAAGAAGGTTTACGGAAACATTCCTGCTTCATTATGGATAGTCTATGAAGGGTTAGTCTGTATGTAACGATTATATCAATAGACACTTATTGACTCGACTTTCTGAGATTAAGTTATATCAATAATCGATAGAGTTCAGTTTTGGATTTATGGTGGCGTAATTCCGGAATTAATAAGCTGAGTAGAAATGTTCTATTTGATGAATATCTTATTCAATTTGTTATAGCTACTGGTTATAGGTCCATGGTCCTCGGGTTGGCTCCTAACAAGCGAGTGTTTTTCTCATTTTGTGGAACCTCGAGAAGAAATTAAATAGTTGGTCCATTTAATGAATATGCGGATATTATTTGCTCAGTAAATAATATGTAAAATAGAAAAGACATTTTCTATTATCCTATGGCACAAAGTGGCGCCACATGTGAGGAAATTAGGAGAATTAATTTTTTTTTGGATTATGTCACATGTGTAATTAATTATTTATTTGTTAAATAAATAATGGATAAATTAAGAGATTGATTTTCTAATTATTATCTCATTTATGGAGAAAATCTCATATTTATGGTAAGTGTCTTTTTTCTTTGAGAAAATAAAATTGTCTTGTGTGAAGGATAACTCTCTTGACTAATTATTTTCCTATATAAAGAGAGTTCCTCCCAATACAGAAGACACACAATTGCGTCATACATATAGAAAAAAGGAGAGAAAAATAAGTTTCTTGTCCTAGCCATCTGGAGAAGAAAAACTTTGAGTTTTTCTTGAGCATATTCGAGGAGGCTCTACTACGAGGATCGACGTCCACCAGTCGTCGCTTGGAGATACAATCCGGAAGATCACGGCTTCTCTTCTGTTGGGTTAATCTTCAACTTACTTGTAGTTAGATTAGTTTATTATGCGAATCATATCGTGGTAAAATCGAAAAATGAATTTTAATTTGTTGCTTCAGCTGTGCATGATCGAGCGTCTCGATCGGTGCTGTGAATTAGATCTGATTCGGGTCATGTATATCCAACAACAACATCTTCAGGGCCCGAGAAAACTCATCTGAAGCCTTGTACTCCTGAATGGCCCTAGCAATCCGACCTGGAACAACAGATTCCAGATCATTCTTCTCATTTCGGAGCTTTGCCACGGTCTGCTCCAGTCCAGTTCTCTCCTCGGCAAGCTTTACCTCCGCGGCTTGGAGATCAGCAACATATTGATCTTTCCTAGCCCATTGACGATGTTGGAAATCGTTTAGTATGAATCCGGGCTTTTAATCTTGTTCAATTGTCACTAGGGAAATTAGGGCCCGGATTCATACTAGACGATTCCCAACATCGTCAGCGTTCACTCATTTCTTTTTGTTTCAGAAGATTTGCAGGAAATAAAAGAACATGTCGAGTATTATGAGGAACAAAAATAAAGTGGATTGTTGTAGTTTATTTATGATTTTAGATTTAAGTAGTTTTCTTTAGTTCTTTCAATTATGACATGCGTCTCAAGAAGAGTGTTTTATCTTTAATTGTTTCGTTGTAATTCACACCGTTGTTGATCAGTTTGTCTTTTCAGTTACTTTATGTTTTAGTATACATCATTGATCTATTCCGGTTCTTCTTTAGTTTATTCAATTTGCTACCATCGTCGCATCGATATCTTTCACCGTCAAAATAGTGGTGTAGGACCCAACGAGTCTGTTTTGCTGAACTTTTCTCATGTTTCAGTTTACTTCCACTTAACATAAAAATTCTGATTTGGTGTCAAACTGACATGGACTTTGGAATCTATTCTAAATTTCACATACCGAACGTTTCATTTTCAGTTAAAGGCTAGCTTCCCCAAAGGAATGTTACAACTATGCTTCAAACATCTTTGTTTACAATAATTCGGTTTAACGATAACCATTAAGTATATACGAAAATATTACCTAATATGGATTTATGTCGTTGTAATTTTAAGTTTAAAAAGGAAAATCTTAATCATTGTTTAAGTGATTAATATGTTAATTATCTATCTTCATAATATACCAAAAAAATATGAGTTCAAATCCCTGCCAACATTGTCATCCTAAATATAATGTGCAAGTGTTAGACTTGCGATAGGCATACACTTGATCAGACGAGTTCAAGTGTTTATTAGTATATTAATTAACTACCTTCAATAATTTAAGTTTTTGAAAGAGGATGTAATTCAAAAACTGTAAAAGTGATTTAAACTATGCATGTTGAATCTATGAGTCAGTAGAGGATATCTGCTGAGCTGAATCTATGAGGAAGTTCTATCTGGTCAGCGAAGCAATGAGTTGTTGCTGAGTCTGGTGTTCAGCTGAAGATGGCAGTAGAGTTGCTAAACTGTTGAGTCTGCTGAGCTAAGTTGGTTTTCAGCAAACTTAGGGAACACGTGTGTAATTGGGGCTACTTCTGAGGGTATTTTGGTCATTTCCTGATTTTGCTGTTATGACGGTTAGAGGTTGATTCTCGAGGCTTATAAATACTGTTGTAGTTGTAGCATTTGTAAGAACTTCCGTGTGATTAATATCAAATTCTCGTTTGTCCGTAAAGTATTAACATATTGTCGGAAACCACTTTAAATCTGTATTATTCTTGTTTCTGTACTTGTGTGTATATTTAAATATCTGTTCTTTCCTCATAATCACCCTCGATTCCTAAACAATAGGCTAAAAAAAATATTTTGAAAATGAATAGTGATACATCCACTACTTCTTCTACCACAATATTTTATACAACACAATCAATACCATATATTTTGTTACAACTCATCATAATAAATAATTGATCAATTTAATCAATGATACCAAATATATAATGATTTATCTTATTACTAAAAAATGCCAGCAAGTACACAAATCATTTTTCTTTAAAAATAAGGTAAATATTGAATTAAATAGAGATAGCTTAAGAGAATGTCAGGC
Organism: Gentiana macrophylla; assembly: GCA_026214975.1. Lineage (NCBI taxonomy): Eukaryota > Viridiplantae > Streptophyta > Magnoliopsida > Gentianales > Gentianaceae > Gentiana > Gentiana macrophylla. Next base: position 8,711,020 of record CM047812.1, on the reverse strand, counting down.
CTAGGCATTTGTTTATCAGGCCTACGCATTTGTTTTATTACTTTCAAAGTTTTGGTCCAAAGTAGTTTTTGATAATGCAATTCTTTAAACTTGGAATTGTACTAAAATAGCTTTATACAAATAAATAAGGTGGATCGGCTGCAGCTTCCCCAACTCCCCCTGTATATCTCCATCTCCCCACTACCACCAAAGGCCAAAACCCCCTCTACCCCCCCCACCAAACCAGTCCTACCCACCCGCCCGCCCACAGCCTTTTCCTACTCCGGATTACCTAATCCGGCCTCAAATTCCGACATCTTCCTCATCTTCTTCCCTAAATCAGTGAATGTTTTTCTGCTGTTCGGATTATAGTGAGTGATTGACTCCCAGTTGTTATCTTCAGTATGGGTCCTTGTGATTTTTGTTTAATTTCTCGAAAAAATGTTGTGCCTATTGCCTAAAGTGGTGCATGTAAGCTAATTGAAGACACTGCTTCCAGTGGTCTTGTCTTGCCTTTTTCTGGTAATTTTATACTCTCTGTATATCGTCTTTTTTGATTTTCCTCTTGTTTTTTTCTGTTTTTATTTGATCTAGGTTTCTTTTGATTTTAGAAAGATTCTTACTTCAATCATTTTATGCTGAATTTTTTTTGATTTTTCTGTGATCTTGGTAGAGTTACCAGGGTCATCTTTGATGTTCAATCTAATGATTGGCTATGAAGATTGCATAAAGACCTAAATTATTGTGATTAATAAGTTCAGTAATTTGTGATAAATTTTCTTGGAATTGTAAATTGGAAACTGAAAAAAGTGAATTGGTAAGTGAGAAAATGGGATCTCAAGGTGGTGTTGGAAATAGAACCCAAGAACCAAAATCAAGTTCATTGAATGGACAAGGATCAATTTACAATCTTACCCTTGATGAGGTTCAGCAATATTTAGGTGATTTGGGTAAACCTTTAAGCAGTATGAATGTTGATGAGCTTCTTAAGACTGTTTGGTCTGCTGAGGGTGATTTCGGGACACAAAACTGCGAACTCCCTTCGAATTTGAATCGTCAGCCAAGCGTTACGGTTTCAAGGGATATAAGTAAGAAGACAGTTGATGAGGTTTGGCAGCACATTCAGCAGGGACAGAAAAGGAAAAGAACCGAACGGGACGTTCCTCTTGGTGAAACTACATTGGAGGATTTCTTGGTTAAGGCAGGGGTAGTTGATGAACCGATTCAAAAGAAAACTTCTTCCGGGTTGGATTTGGCTATGGATTCTTCGGGATTCTCACAACAAGGTCTTCAATGGATGCAATATCAGATTCCGCCTCCTCATCAACAGCATAATGTCATCCCCGGTTTCGTTACAAGCCACCCTGCTCCGCAGCCTATTTCATATGGTTCACACCCGATCCTCGAGGCTGCGTATTCTGATGCTGCTGCAATGGCTGTTTCACCAAACAATTTGTTAGGTACGCTGTCGGATACTCAGACACGTGCAAGAAAGAGGCCTCATTCAGGTGAAGTTGTGGAAAAGAACGTTGAAAGAAGGCATAAAAGGATGATCAAGAATCGGGAATCTGCAGCTCGTTCACGAGCTAGGAAACAGGTGATGTTTTTAGTTTTCCCGACTTTTAAAGTTTTATTGAATTTGTGGAAACTGATCATTATCGATGTTCGTTTTTTATTAACAGGCGTACACCAATGAGTTGGAGATCAAAGTTACGCGTTTGGAAGAGGAGAATGAAAAGCTTAAGCATCAAAATGTATGCTTTCTTCCTTCCTTTTATGATCTTGATGAAATACTTTTATGCATTACATAGACGTGATCTTGTTGATATAGAGATACGTATATATAGCTGTGATGCTATTGGCTCGTAAAGTTACGTGCTTGTTTGCTTGTTTGCTTGTTAAATACGAAAAGTAACAAAAATAGATGAATTCTGGCTATTGATGCTGCTTTGTACAGGAACCGACCGGTTTTTATGTACACATTATGTGGTTTATAACTCCATACATTCTGTATTTCTTGTGTCAAATTCACCATCTTCCCGAGAATACGAGGACTTAGTATTAGCTCCTCTCCACGTATTCTCTATTTCACAGATTCAAACACCACAGTTCTTCATTTTACTGAATCTCTATCTGGGTACAAAAGCTGAAATCTGCACGTTCGCGTAATGCATTGCATTCAACACAGATTTTACATATTCTGCAATTTAAAGATGGACGCCTTTAGTGGGACCATAGTGTTTTTAGCGTTGCACCATTGCCAAAAACAATCAACCGCTTTCTCAGCTCTAGAATCGACTTTCACTTGGTCGATTGTATCAATCTACTGGCGGAAAAGTCGATTCTTGTCTCTAGATTTGACCATAAAAAAGGGAAATTCTTCCCTAGTTACTCCATTTGTAGAGTAAGCACGTGTGGATGAATCTAGACCACACAGTTTCACATCAAATTCAAAGTGTGTGGTTCTGAATTCATCCACACGTGTCTACCTCGCAAATGGAGTAACCGTGTAAGAATTACCCAATAAAAAAACTGATCATCATTGTGCTGTCACAACGATGAATTTTGAGAGGTCTAGTGCATATGCGGTTTAGGTGTAGATAGCTTAAAATAAGGTAAATTTTTAAAGAAACTGATGCAAAGTGCTTTTATGTTCAGGAAATGGAAAAATTGCTGCCAGCCGTGCCACCACCCGAGCCGAAATATCAACTCCGTAGAACGAGTTCAGCGTCGTTTTGATATCGTGTTCAAGCATGCAAGACTTGTAGATCTTTATTGCTAATTGATAGATTTAGTGTTTGAACATGAATTATTTCGTCTTATTTTTATGTAAGTGAAAGAAATTTTGGCTAATGTATGGATTGTATCGGATATCGTGTCGTATTTAAATTGTTTTATACCGATGAAGTGAATTAAGTCGTATCGATCCAAATTCCGTCTTGTGGCATTCGTCATTCTGGAAAATGAGGAGTAAAGTAAGCTTACTTTGTGTTTTACGTGTAAAAACGCATGATCATGGGTTTGAATAGCTGGGAAAACATAATATATTATCAAGCTCTCACAGGACCGCAATCTCGAATCCGACTTGTTCAAATCGTTACCTAGAAAACCCGATACCCGATAACCGGGTCAAATTTATTGCCATTTTTGCGTCACGATTATCCAATTCTAGCAATGGCAAAGACGCTCAATGACTTTGATCATACTCATGATCGTCTTCAAGAACTCGAAAACAAGGCAAGTTCTTGCCATTTTTGCGTCACGATTATCCAATACTAGCCATGGCCATAACGCTCATTGACTCCTCAATCATACTCATGATCGTCTACAAGACCGAAAATGAAGATTGAAAAAAAAAAGAGAGTTGATCCTTAAATCCAAAAATCTACTTTTTAATAGTCAATTATCACATTCAATTGTTTTGAAAGTGGATTTTTAAATCAAAAATCGATTGGGTTTATTGTCAAAAAAGACAATTTGAACATAGAAATATCTGAGATGGCAAGTAGAATATTTTTTTAGGTAAAAGGACATATCATTATTCTCTTGTGATAGTGAAAATTATATTTGGAGTCGATTAAAGCTGCGAAAACGATGGATTTGAGGTTATTAACGATGGATTTGTTCTTATCGCAATTTATATTTTCATTGTTCGATTTCAGATTTAATTTTTTTTTTTTTTGTCATTTTAAACAACTCATTGAAATCGATTTTCAGGTTGATTCAGTGTGGTTAGTTGGGTGACAATAAAGATTTCTTTTCCTTTGCTTATGCTTTTGTGTTTTCTCTCGAGTAAAATCTAGAAAGTGAAGAATTAGTCTTCTACAATGACGTTTGTAATAATGTGGATCTATGAATAATTACATTTGACTTTCTAATACTACTCTCGTCCCAAAATATAAAATATCTTATATTTTTAGATTTATCTCATAATATAAATCATTTATATTAACAACAATGCAACATTTATTCTTTCTTTTTATCTTCTTTACTAATTTATTATCAATCCAACCGGTTTCATTACTTAACAACTATTAGATTAATAATAAGGAAGAGACATTTTAGACATTAACCTTCAAATTTATGACATTCAACCACTTTCTTAATTTGTGTGAAACTTCTGGGATGACTTATATTATAGGACGGAGGTACTCCTTCCGTTTTTTTATCTGTCATATTTCAAAATTTCTTTATGTTTTATTTATACATCATTTTATATTTTCGAAGCATCATTTATTATTTTCTTCCTACTTTACCAATACACTATTTACATCTTCAATATAAAAAATATATTTCCAATACTAAATTTTTTTTTACCAACAAAATATTTACATCTCCAATAAAAAAATACATTTTCAATATTATATTTTAGACATATTAATTATTTTCTTAATCTGTGTTATTCTTCTCTTTACGATAGATAAAAAAGACCCAAAGGAGTAATAATTTTGATCTATAGTTTGATTTGGCTTTATTTCTATTATTTTTCTTTTTGTGTGGCTTTTCTGATTGTTGGAGCTCTCAATTTAAAGAACATTAAACGAACCGGCGTTCGTGAACAAAGCTCAACTCGGCTCGTTCAAGCTCGTTCGTTAATGGTATCGAGCCGAGAGCTTGAAGCGATTCTCTCTATTTCGTTTACTAAGCGAAAGCGAACACGCACCCTTGCTTCGTGAATGCTCGTTAAGTGTTCGCAAACTTAGATAATATATATAAATAATATATACACATTAACATTTTAAATTGAGTTTGTAGTTGAGCAGAGCCGAGGCTCGAAAAAATTACTATTGAGCGAGCGAGATCGAAAAAAATTACTATTGAGCGAGCCGAGGCTCGAGTTCGAGCTTGTTCGCGAGCTTGAGCTCGAGCTCGAACATTTTTCATCGCCGAGCCGAGCTCGAGCGGCTTTTTAGGCTCGTTTGTGTTAACGAAGCGAGCTCGAATGAGCACAAATACAAAGCGAGCTCGAGCGAACTTCAATTCTTCATTTCATTTCGGCTCGGTTAATGGCACTACTCTCAGCTAGGATTTATCTTGAGTTTTATAAATCATAGGCTAAATAATGCAAACGAAGCCTTTGAAATAAACTAACGGTTTTTAAAGACATGTCATATGTTTAAACAATTCCACTCGTTCCTATTTAACTGTCGTAGTTGTCAAAATAAAATTTTATTTTTATTTGTCGTAGTTACATATCCAAATCACTATTTATTGTATTTTTCTAAATCCACCCTTATATATTACAGGGCAAAAGAGTGAAAACAACATTGTATTATTTATATTCAAGAAGTGCTATTTTTATTTTGATATTAAAGTCAAAATATTAACTTCTCTTCGTAATAATATGTGTGGGTTTTCGTCAAATGCGACAATTAAAAACGAACGGAGGGAGTAATAAACTTATTGAATGAAAAAAACAAAAACCGGACTTCCATTTGGATCAATTTCAGAAGATCCTGTATGGTTTTGTTGGCTTATCTTGCGATAGCGGACTTGTTCTCAAGCAAATCTTTTGAGTAGTGATAATCTTGCGATAAAATAAATTTACAACAAATTGTACAACACACTATTGGATCATAGATTATGATGTGGGACATATTGATTCAAATGAGTCGCATAAAAATCAATGACAGAAAAGAGTGTTGTAGCACTAGTGTAATTTTATTGTGACACAAATATTTCCCAATACCTTAACCGGGTAATTAGATATCTTTGATATAAATAAAGGCAAGTAAAATATAATAATAATGTATGTTATCCGATAGACTCAAAGTGGAAGACACTATCACGATAGTCGTTTTCACTTTGTTACTAAAATTAAAGATTCTTCCCCTCCGAATAAAACGTGGATTTTTTTTATTTATTTATTTTTAACTGACTCGACTGAGTCTAAAATGAAAGATTGCTTGTAGTGACGAGTAAGAGCCGGTAAAACGTGTCTGACCAAATAGCTTGATTTATATGGTAAGTGATTTAAAAATGTCAGTGTAGTGCGTGTTCGATTCGCACGGCGGCGTCGTGTTGAAAAAAACACAGTCGAGCTTTCTGCTGCTGAGTTAGAGTTAAGACTAATCGATGTGGCTCGAGCCCGAACTCAGGATTAATCAGTCATTTATACCAGAAAGTTTTAAAATAAAAAAAACCGTGGATGTTCATCTTCCTTGGTTATTTCCTTTGATGAGTTGATAAAACATTAAATTTGTTCGAGGTGTCTAACAACATAGACCCAAAGGTGCCCTGTGCACTTTTATCATCATTGATAATGGTACGACTAATTACTTAGAAGCGACTTGCGGTAGATCTGTAAATCGTTTAAAAGCTCTACTTTAAAGATTTGTGTAAAAATATACACTGCAATGCATAACCGGTATTTCACTTTAAAATCAGATTCTGTAAAATTAAATTCATAAAGAATCTTTAAACTAGAAAAGCGTGTAATTAAAAGCTGTAAAATAAAGAGAATCTGCCATAGGCAACTGAATCTCAAAATCTTTTCATTTAGCAAGGGAAAGAAGAAAAAAAAACATGCCATAGGCAACTGAATCTCATTCACATAATAAAGAAAACATATGCTTCATTTTGAAGTACATGGTAGACATCAAAGTGCATAGGTTTCTTTCCTCAAGAGTCAGAAACAGGTGAGAGATAACATAATAAGATGCCATTTTTTCATTGTTAAAACATCAAACAAAATGCCTGAAGGCATTATATTCTCAGGCTTTTCAGACAGCATTGATGCTCATGTTAGCCAGGTGGCCAGTTCATTTGACGTCCCCCGAGAAGGTGAAGGTGAAGATGATACACAGATTGGCCTGTCCAAACATTTTTTCCAGTTCAAGAAAATAGCAGAAAATCTGCATATTTTGCAAGAAATTTGTGAATAATAATTGAAATTAAGAAAAAGGGATATACTCACATCCATTGGGTCCATCATTGATCACAAGTCTAAAGCCTTCATCAAGACCTTCTTGTTTAGCAACAAGCTTTGCGGCATACATAAGACGTCCCAGAACCTCACAGTGCCTCTCTTCAGCCTGTAACAACACGGGTACAGATGCATGGGTATGGATACATGGATACAGGATACACGGGTACAAAATATTTGAAAAATATAGTATAGGATACAAGTAATGAGGGCATATCGTGAACATTAAAGATATAGGGACCAAATTGTACCTAATAAAACTACAAGAACACCCTCAAAAAAAAAAAAAAAAAAAAAAAAAAAAAAAAAAACTACAAGAACCAGAAAATAAAGATTAAAGCACGAAATAAGCGGTTTTCTTCATTTTTGGTAGTTTTTTTCATCGTTTTGGACAGCTTTTCATTCGTTATCTAGCGATTTTTACTTAATCTTCAACACGATTCGTCATTTCACATATCCCAGTTATAGATAGGCGTATCAAAATCCTGTCATTAAATTTTGTTAGACACCTCCAACACTTGCTTACATGTAGTGATTTATGTAACTCTCCCAAATTGTAAATTACGTCTTATTTGTACAAATTATGTGCCTGTGTATTCGTAGCGTGTGAGAGAAAACATAGCACTTAACGTAGAAAATTATATCACACTAAATGACCAGAGGGTAGGAAGCACCTACTGCAAAAGACCATTTATGAGGCCTAATGCATATATATAAAGACTGTATATATCATACATAAGGCTTCACTTATATCTATATCTCAAAAGCCCTGTTCCATTGACAAAATATCCACCGACTCCAAGCACTCGACACAACAACGGAGACTAAATATCTGTCGAAAGGAACATTACTGAAGATGTCGGAAATCCTGTAAGCAATATGATTATACGGAATTATATCTTACTGAATAGCTTCATCTCGGAACTACACATCACAACAACTTACTTGCAGGTTTACTCTTTCAAACTTGCACATCTCTCAGTTCTAACCAAAACCAAACCCGACTTACATCTTCTCTCAGTGAAAGAAAGAAGACCGTAACACTTGAAATTTTGTTGTCAATTTAACATATCGAAAAACTCAAGAGAAATCAAGAAAAGCGTTACCTTTGAGAGTCCAGTTAAACCATCACGAACTTTAGGAATAAGTAGGATGTGTGTTGGTGCTTGAGGACTGATGTCTCTAAAAGCCAAAACCCACGAATTTACGGTTTTCAACATTACCAAACACATAAGAAAGACCATAATAGAACACGATTTCAAGCGATAAAAAGCATTGCTGAAACTGAAAACTAAAGAAAAGATCAAATTCAACCCCAATACACATTTTGAAAAGCCGAAAAAAGTAGAGAAACTCTCTCTTTGCTATTTGGTCAGAAAAAAGTTCTTATTCGAGACCCCGGATGCACCCAACAAATTAATTGAATCATATGTACAGGGAGGCAGAACAAAAATGTGGTTTTATACCAATGCCAATCATCAAACCAGTGCATTGAGGACTACCATCTTTCCTTTCATTAGCTAAAATAGCATAGTTTTCCACAGATAGACCATCTTATTAGTCATTCCACAAATAAATAAATAAATAAAACAGTCATTTTTGTGAGGATAGGATTCTTTTGATTTTCTTCGAAATTGAATAATAAAAAGAAGAAAATCAAAAGTTCCAGATCATTCAAGTTTTTTGGAGCAAATATGAAAACACAAAATTAGAACAAATTGAGACCAAATTAAGAAAAAAAAATGAACCTGTTCATCCTCGTAGACGATGTTAGCAGGTATTTCCTTATTGATAATTTTATCAAATCTGCAAACGATAATGCAATTAAAAAAGGTAAAAACAGAAACTAAAGGATAATTAAACGGTTTTTTTTAGCATTTTTACTAATGAACATACATACATGGTGGGAGAATCGGCGGGCAGAGAAGCGGCCGAGAGGGCAGCTTCTTTCTCGGAAGCCATACAAGACGACTTAAAAGCAGCAGGTGAAATGTGTGAGGAAAGGAATTGAAGGCTGCTATTATTACTACTGTTTAAGGCAAATAAAGGAAGAAAGGGCAAGCGACCCCGAAGAAGGAGACTCCTGTTAGGTAAGGCAAGCATTTCTCTCTCTATGTGTTTTTGGTTTGGCCCAAACTTGTGATATTCATTTTATTATCCTGAGCGGTTTCTATCGGTATCACGGAATTGCTTTCTATAACTTAATTTTACGTTTTTTTTACATGACACTTCAAAATTACTTTGGTACAACAAATTTAGGAGCGCCCGTTGTTCAACCACGCGTTGGTATGAATGTCATTTTGTCATTAACGTTTAAGCATATATAAAGAATGTCGTTGTTACTCACGTTTCTCACCATTTCCTCTGTTCTGTAACAAAAAAAAATGAAAAATTAGGGATAAGACGCGATCAGAAATAATTTTAAGTAACGGGGACATTTACATATTTTTTATAGGGAGAAGAGACAGCTGCGTAATTTTTATAAGCGAGAATGATGACGATGAATCGAAAATCGGTGAATCTCCGGTGAATCCGAAATCGATTGAATTTTGTGGTGAATTTCGGACGGTGAATCGAAAATTAGTGAATTTAAACAACGAATTTTGAAAATTAGTGAATTTCGATGGTGAATTTATTGGTGAATTTGAACACAAGTGAATTTCGGACGGTGAATAAATAGTTTTGTCTTTATCACAAAAGTTTCAAAAGCTGTCGCTTCTACTCGATTGATGAAATATTTATGTCATTCTCTCGCCATTCCCAAAAAAAACATCGCCGCTTGCTTTGAGATTTTGTAGTAAAATTGAGCGTCATTAGGGCGTTCTTTTCTTCGCGAATAATAATCGTGGTTTTGAAGTAAGCTTTTGAGTGTGCGGAACGCTCATGGTCGCTGAATTTTTTGTGGTGCCGATAGAACTACGCGACATGGGTATGACATATCTATATACATGTGACATACTTTAAACTGATCGAGTATTCTCCTTTAATGGACCGACATGGGTCTAGCACAAATTAGGTTTTATGCATAAGATGCGGTGCATGTCGCCTATATCAGTATATTATTGACATGGGGCAAGTTATCGTTCTCTGTATTTATGGTCAACTCGACAAAGGAACAATATGAATGATATAGGTTAAACCAGATGTGGCCTGCGATTATAGTAATTAAATGTACTTAATTTTAATATTCGTTGTGGAAAAGTGATTGTGGAATAAAATTTGGTATCATTATGAAAATAGTTCGAAGGAATATTTTTTAGGCTAAAATAGATAATTGGCATTTTAAGTATAATACTACATTGAGGGAAAACTTAATGAAATATATATATATATATACTAGTAGGAAACCCGTGCGATGCACGGAATTGTGTAATATTAAACATGTTATTAAAATTGTATCAGTATGTAGATGATAATTTTTAATGATGACTTGAGGGTGAACAAAGATAAATATCATCATATGCTTAAAGTTATCTTACCAATGAGAAATACAGAAAAATAGCATTAGAGCTCATATGATTGAACTTATCAAGAACTGGATGATATTTTGGTCTCTGCTGTACAAAAAGTCATGCCCACTTATAAACCTTTATTTCCCTGATTAATTGCTGCGGAGAAGTCGTGGCTTTATGTGCTGGTAGCTATAATGTAGAGACGTATTATAAGCTCTAAAATTGAATAAGGAAAGGGTAAGCTATTAAGTAATGGGGACCGTGAGTGTGATTCGAAAATGAATATGATGTAGTAAAACATCTTGTACATAATTGTAAAACTAACGAAACATTTACGACCGAAAGTAAACAAACTCTAGTTAGGATGATCCAAAAGCACCCGCTGTCCTCCGTCACCATTCCCATAAAAAGATACCGAATATTGGAAATTAAAAGTTTCAATACAACATTCAAATTGCAAGTAATACAAAAAGTTGTAAGGAGATAAACAAAGAAATCGTCTATTACCCCTACTTTGATCTTCGATAAACATCATTTAAATATTATCCTGGAGAAAAAAATAAAATAAAATTGTGATTATCAATAGTTGTAATCAAATTTACCTCCCATCATAGTTCTTCATAGTTGTGTCTGCAAAAATTACCAATCGGGTTTAAAAGTTCGTTGACACAGGCTAAAAAGTTCTATATGCGTAAAGGAAAAATATACAAAAATACAAAATTATCACGAATTGGCCGACCTGCAACAGCATTAAAGCTCAATAACAACAATAGCAGTAAGAACAGAGAAGTGAATAAATTTTGCAGATAGAACCTAAATCTTGGATTCCTGATGAATTCACCGTTCCTATCAAATCACCTCCATATTGATCTGGTAACCATTAGAAAAGCAACACAATTTAAAAAATACAAAAGTCGCAAAACAAACCATTCAAGTCAAAACAAATAGAAAAGTTAAATTGGTATCTTGGATGCCTAATGAATTCACCGTTCCTGCCAAAAATACCTATATATCTAGCTAGAATAAATGGTTTTGCTAACCAGATAATAATCAGTCAAAGCAATGTCAATGACCAACAACTTTCATATGCTCCGGAAGAATAAAAAACATTCATCCAATTGACTAACAATAAGAGAACATGTATAATAAAAAAAAGGCAATGAATCATGACTTACAACACGCCTGTTTTAGAAGATCAAACGGTGACCTACAACCAATTTCCTGTGTCACATGGACATATACGAAGAATTGTTGCAAGAATAAACAGCCAACAACTTCGATTTCATGTTTCACTGTACATCTGGTAAATAAAGTGGCAAGAAGTGGGGTGATATTTTGAGATGACAGAAGTGCTTGGGATAAAATTTATTAAATTTTGAGTACATACACAGTGGTGGTCAATTATAAGTACACACCTTCCACCTAAGAAAAAACAAACAATGCACGTAATTAATTCCAAGCATTCTTGAAATCATACCAAAATTCATCAGACATAAAGGGAAAAGAAAACTCACAAACAGAACAATCAGGGCACCAAGGTGGCTAAAAATGGTTGCACTTTCCACAACATCAGAATTGTAGAAATTGGGAATTCAAATTTGTGGGTGTGATTGTTTCGTCTTCCACGGTAGACCGAAGGGCATCTTATAATTAAGTCTGCCCAAAAAAAATGTACCAAAGTAAAATAAATGATAAATCAATGTAAATCAACAAATTTAGACTATAATTATTAATCACAAACTTAAACAAAAAAGAACCCAATCGACCAATTGAACAAACAGCCTAAGAAGGAAAAATAAAAATCCATATTTCAACAAAAATGTATACTTATTTACTACATTATATATTTTTACAGCTTATTTACTTCTATCTGAAGTAATTAAACTTCTTTAATAGAGGATAAGAAGAATCGTTCAAATTCGACACATCCAAAACAAAGTCTAGAAAAAACCTTGAAAAGTCCAACCTTTGATAATTGATAGTAGAAACCTCGTTAACCCTAAGGCCAACAAAATCAGAAAATAACAAATCGTTAAAGAATTAGCTCAAACACATCGATAAATACACGGCATAGCAATAGATGTAACCGAAACGCAAGCTATAAAATCACCCTCATACCATTTGTCATTCCGCGTCATCGTCCTGATACTGCGACATAGCTTTGAAGGAAAAATTAGATATTCAAACGGAAACATGTTAGCTTCCATGGAAAAAAATGTTCTACTTCTGTTTTGTTTTTAAAAATAAATAAAAAGAACTTTATTAGGAATGCGAACCAAACTTTGATCTTCCAAAATCTACCAAGCGAATCATCATATGAAAATCTCGATTTGCAAATACTACTCACCATACGTACACTTTCTTCAATCCACACACCTCCTTCTAAATTATGACTTCTCTTAGCGATCGAACGGAATCCATCTTCTCCGAGATTCTGTCCAACCAATAATTCGTGCCCCCAACCTTACGATAAATAAGCAACAAATAAAATAACCATTCAATATGTTGTAATCCAATGCATAATGCAAAAATATTACAACCTGCCTGGAATATTTTCTCAACTATAACACAACAAATCAAACAGCTGGCAAGGGATGACTAAACTGCATAAAAGATCCATTACATTATAAACGAATATAAATATATTATGAGAAATGGATGTAATAAAATGACAACACATCATGGGTTTAATCTTAAGAAAAACGAAGGAGAAGAAATTTCAGTTTAAAGCACCACCGACAAAATCTTCAATATAAAACTCAAACACATCCGTAAAGCTAGTTCAGTCTAGCTACTACCCGGCCTCAGAGTGCCTCTAAGAATTCTGATGTAAAAACAAAACGTAGACAAAACATTCACTCAAAAATTAAAAATTAAAGTAAAATCACTAATAGTTGTTGCAGGAGATTGATATCCTACAATTTAAAAAAAAAAAAACTCCAATTGTAGAAACACAATTTACAGAGGAAAAAAAATCATGGAAAATAAAGGCCCAAAAAACCCAGACATGTTCTTAATGAAAACTGATGAATGATTGGTTTGCATTGTGAATAGATTACCGTTCTATATTAAAGGAAAAATAGGAAAAGTTTCTTTGCCGAGACCCAACTCACAACATTCTTTCCTGGAAATCAAACCCGCAAATAGTGAGACATATTTCAGATAATCACCAATATGACTCAGATCATGTAAATACAAAGGCAAAGAATGAGTTTGAAATGAACAGTACCTTCCAACCAAATCACCTCTGCTATTATAAATAAAATTTTTAAAACAAAATTGAAATTTTAAGGTGGGGGCCGGAGATAAGTGGAATTTTCTGTTAAAACAAAAAAATGAAATATTAAGGTAGCGGAAATTATAGGGTTTGTTGAAATTTTTTTGAAAGGATTTTTGAAATTGTTGCTTGGAGATAATACGTATATCACGTAAAAATGCCAATCAAAAATCATAACAAAACACAATCACTACGTAATTTTATTTTTTTTGTGTAAATTAAAACAATGCGAATTAATAGGTAAAATTTGTTAATAGTTTGTTTAGATTAAAAAAAAAAGATTGTTATGATTGTTTGTTGAGATTAAAAAAAGAAAAGTGTAGAGTCGTTTTTTTTTGTTAAGTCGTTGATTTTATTTTGTTAAATTGTTGTTGTTTAGATTTTTTTATTGTTTTTTTTTTGTGTGTACAAAAAATTGTATTTGATAATGGAAAGCTTGCTGTATTTGCGTTTGATTACCGGCGGACACCTCAGAAAAATATTTGCATTTGAAGGAAATAATAGGGGATCCTTTGAGATTTTGTTTTGTATTTTTTATATTTAATATTTGTGTGTGTGGTTTTTTCTACGGGTTTGGAGGCGGATCGATTGGTAATTGGGTAATTAGTTTGTTATTTCTTTCAAAAAATATATATATATATATATATATATATATATATATATATATATATATATATATATATATATATAATATTGTGGTGATTATGAAATCGTAGAAATCATTTAGACTTGAATCTTACTTCACACCAATAAAACAAACTGAATATTTGAGATACAATCATTAAGATGTAAGACAGGAAGGCAAATACATGATGCAACCATCGGATCTGTCAGGATATTGTTTAATAAGTCAAATAATTATCTTATTTTATTTTATTTTAAATATTTTAGTATTTATCCTAAGCTAGTCAAACCTATATATATTGTAATATTTCAATCAATGAAATACGATTATTCTAAATCATGATATGGTATCAGAGCATTTTATTTTTATCAAAAAAATAATATAGCCGCCTCTTTTCCGTTTTACTTTTCCGGTCACCTTCTCCGGCATTGTACTGCCACCGCAATTGCTGTCCCTCTTCCCCCTCTTCCGCATATCACTGTCCAACATCTGCCCCAAACTGGAAAAAAAAAAATCCCAGCATCAGCCCAACTTTCTTTTCCTTTAGCTTGTACGTCTTAGAAACACAACAAAAATCCCAGCCATTTTTTTTTTCTTTCTTTCTTCTTGCATTTTATTCAACAAAAAATAAAAATAAAAAAGCTAAGTAAACATTTCAAGTAATAAATGAGCTTTGAAAATCATGCGGGAAATCATCGGTTCGATTCTATACGAATTTCGATGTTGAAAGAACTTGGTGAGCGCTTCACGCGAGTAAAGTCGGTCTGCTGGTATGGCCGGGCCGAGCTTGGATTAATCGGACCAGAGTGGGTTAGGATCAGAAAAAAACTTTAACTCAAAAAAATAAAAATAAAAATAAAAAATGAAACTATTAGATACAATTTGCCGGTATTAGGTTTGACTGTTCAACCTTCTTTTGTCTCTGTATCATAAATCATACTTACGAAATTGACCCTTAATTGTTCAAGTTGAATTTTGGTACCCAGCCCAAGTCTCTTCTGTTGTCCATTTCAAAAAAAAAAAACCTTTTACCGGCCTTGGAACGAGTACACATTTCTTTTCTTGAAAAAAAAAAAATATAAATAGATCAATAAATAGAAGAACAATATCTTTAGGTGGGTTTTAAAAGGTATCGTTTTATACCAGGCATTCTTTTTGATTATTTTTGGATGAAAAAAACGTTAGTCATGTCATTTGGTATTCTTGTTGAAAGCAGCATCGATAACCATTTAGCGTTTGTGTCTTAAAAGCAGAGTGAAAAGTCGTGGGTGGCGTTTTTAAGTTTTATAACTTTTTATATAGGGAAGAGGAACATAGTTTCCCCAGATTTTTATTATCTAATCAAATGTCACTATTACATCAGCAAAGGTATTTATACTACTACTTGGTAGAAAAAAATCTATTTACTATTACAACAATTATAATATACACTCATAAGGTATGACGTTATATCATGGGCAGATAAAAAAATATAGTAAGAAATTACACACGAAAGAATAAAATTGCAGCGTGTGTGTCGGTAGTTTTCTTTGGAGCCACTACGAATCATTTACATTAAGGGTAATGATGGAGTTCTTTCACTCAAATATCTGTTATGTTTACATCAATTTAGTTTTGTGGTTGTAATTTTCAAGTTTTTGATTTTGTTTCTAGTGAAAAAATATGTGGTGAGATAATCGTGGTGTAAAAATATATCATTTCCTTACAACTAAATCCTTCTATTTTTCCAACTGTACTTTAAATGCAATTTAATTGTGAAGAAATGTTTGTCTTTGCAAAAGCATGTCTGTAAAATTTCAATGAATTGATTTTTGAGGCTTCATATAATTGATAGGTCGTAAATCATGTAAATCGTGTCGAAAATGTGTTATAGATGATTTTACGACCATTTTGGTGTGTACTTTTTAATTGTGTAGACCAACATGCTGGGGCCTTATTCCACATGGCCAGTAGACTACTGCAACTGGTCTTTAAATAAAGAGAAACGTGTAATGATAAGGAAAAAAAGTTTCCAAGCCACTTAGTATCTGGCTCCTCTTAGCCAATTGTCATAAGAACTACCCACTAAATTTTTGTGCAGACCTCTCAAAAAGAAAAAGGAAAAAAAAATTGTGCAGACTTGTCAACGCGAGCAAAAATGGCAGAAAGATGGACCGTTGGTACCCCGTATTTAATCTATAAATTAAATAAATAAACCTACGTTCGTAAAATTTCTAATCTTTAATGAGCATGGCCATTGCGTGGTATATAATTTTAAGTCAGGATCTTGATAAAAGCAGCCTTGGCCAGGTTGGTTGGAGCTCGCCTTCTTCATTCATCACTACCCAAGTTCAAGTCGCGCTTTTGCAGCATCCGATCGCCCTTTTTTTTTTTTTTTGTGTTTCGTTTTCTTTTAGTTCGTCGGTTTTTTTTTGAGCAGGAAAAAAAAAATCGAGCGAGAAATCTTTTGAATTTGATCCGACCAAGGGATTCAAACTCGGTCTGCATGGTATACTAAAATTGCGCCTTCACCACCACGCCATTGCCTTGCTTTGGTAATGTTCTTGAAAATTATTTATATACCATCTGCCGCCCGATTTGAAATTAATTATAGATCTTAGGAAATTAAATTCTGACGAATAAATTACGTAATTCTCTACCAGAAAAATTTGGGTTTCTGATAGATCTAACGGTAAGCAATCTGAAAGCGCCAATCATCCGTCAACCAAATCGTTCAATGCGCGTATATAAAATAAACATATGAAAGATGCGATATTTATTCATTTAACTCCTTATTAATTAATTATGCAATCAAGATCGCAAATTCGCTTTAACCTGGCTCCGATACCACATCTTTGGATATCTGAAACCGAATCGGATCCGATCCATAATTGGATCGTGGAATCGATTCACGGCACCGATCGAGACACTTTCGATCATGCAATGAAGCTTCTGAATAAATTCGCATTCGATTTTACTGCGATATGATTCGCGTAAATAATTAATACAACGAGAAGGTTGAAGATTTACCTTATTTAAGAGGAATAGTAAATCGCCAGATGGAGAAGCCGCGATCTTCCGGATTGTATCTCACAGCGGCGACTAGTGGGCGTCGATCGCCATGCATGAACCTCGCCGAATATGCACATAGGTTTCTTCCTGCTTAATGACTAAAATGAAAACTAATTTTTCTTATTTTACTTGTGAATGTGGCGCAATTTGTTAGTGTGTATTGTGTTAGTAGGAGCTCTCTTTTATATAAGCGAAATAAGCCTAGTCGAGAGAGTTATCGCACCACATGATTACCTATTTCCATGAGGAAAAGATATTTGCCATAAAAATAAAAGATAATTAAAAATCAATCTCTTAATTTATCCATTAATTATTTAACAAATAAATAATTAATTACACATGTGACTTATCACATTTGAAGCGCCACTTTTGTCAATAAATTAATAGAAAATGTCTTTCTATTTCACGTATTATTCTGCGAATAAATAATATTAAGTATTAATTAAATAGGCCATTATTTAATTTATTCTAGAGTTCCATAAAACAAGAAAACACTCGCGTGTTAGGAGAGCCGGCCGGGGGCCAATGGGCCTATAATCGATATTCTGATAAATTAAATAAAATATTCATCGAACACAATATTTCTATTTAATTCATTAATTCGAATTCACGCAGTAAATCAAGCCGAACTATCATCGATTATAGATATAACTTATTTTCAAAGCGTCGAGTCAAGTCGATAAGTGTCCATTGATATAATCATTAATACAGACTAACCCTCATAGACTATCCGTAATGAAGCGGGAATATTTCCGTAAACCTGTAATACATCTTATCTTATTTACCAATTTAACGGCTAGTGATCAATTATTCATACCAATCACGAACTCCGGGATCGATCGGTTTAAGGATTAACAAATAAAGGATTGTCTTTCTACTTCCCGCGAGGAAGGAATGTATTCCATATCTGTGAGACACACACTTCTCACTCGTTACTAGAATAGTGCCAGCGTGAAAGTGATTCGGACCGCGCCTCTTGCGTGATCCTCATGCGAACACATCAAACCTATCTTGAAACAAGTAAGAGTGCGTAATCACTTGAGGATTAAGGTTAATCCATATATGATCATCTTGTGATTTAATAAGATTTCTCAATCACAGGATTATATGAGAAATTCAGATTAAATCGGTCCAAAGTCTAAATGACTACATCATATATAAATGCAGCTTAGATAACCAATATCGGCCGGTCGGATAAGGCAGTCACACCGTAAAAAGTGTTAAAGGCGCAATGGTGGTTTAATCAATAGACCTCATACTTTGGTTAAGTTCACCACGGACTAACATTTTAAGTGTATCATCATAAACTTAATCTCGCGTCGCGACATACACTAAGTTATATGACTACATATGATCACGACTTAGGGTTTTGATAGTGTATTACTTACAAGCACGAAGCAAGTAAAAGATGAGAATAAATCATCATTTATTAATTAAAAACAATTACATAAATTGTCTTTTGGTATTTACTTCCAACAATCTCCCACTTGCCCGTATAGACAAGCAACAATTGTCTTTCGAATTTTACTATATCTAACAATTGTTTTCTTAGTTGATGGTTTTAAAGAGGCGATCGTACATAAAAGCGCATATGTCATAAACTATTTTCCTTGCCTAGTGTTTTTTCCACTCGATTTTTCTAGCAAAGTTAATAGTACATAACATATATGTTATGCAACTTAGATTGAGCAATCAAATCGACTCTATATTCATTGTGTAATGGACATCCGATGGAAGTTTTATGAAACAATATTTGTGGATGTCCGTGAGTTAAACACATTTACTTAATATGCATTATGTATTCATAAGTTATGAAAATAGAGAGTCACTTTCATTCAATGATATTAATGGTTGACATTATTGTAACATTGATTAGAAGTTATTTTGTATTGGGCGCTTTAGTTATTTAAGTTTGTCAACCGAAATTGTTGCAACAATAAGCTTATGACATAAATCATGTCATGAACAAGCTTGGACTCTCCAAGTTAGGTGAAAAGCCATTAATGCCCTCCCCTTCTTGATTTGGGGTGATTTACTTAACACTAAAAATGTAATTAACCTTAATTAAACATCCCATTAAACTTTGCTTAATCCGACCCACTAAATTAGGCGGGTAAATTAACCAACCCTAATTCTGGCGTAAAATCGAGATCGATATCCAATTATTCTGCTTCGCCCTCTCTTTGCAGCGAATAACTCTCTTGTGTCTCTCCATCGGTGTCAGGTCATTGTCCTCGCCGGAACAACCCTCTCTTTTCTTCTTCTCCGTCAATCATTGTCTTAGCGGTGGTGGTAATCGAAAGGGTTTCTTGGCTTTCCATACGGTATGTGAATTTCGGGAAATTGAGTTTGTTAGTTTACTTGCCTGCGGGATTAGCTTAAACCGTGTGTTTAACTCTGAATTGAATTAAAAATGGAGCGACCACGATTGAAAATGGATATTTGATTTGAATTGAAATGGTTAAATGTTGAATTGGTGATTTGTGCGGTTATTACCGGTATGACTACATATATATATATATATATATATATATATATATATATATATATATATATATATATTTGGTTATATCTATTGCATTTCAGGTGAATGGTAATCGTATTAATCTTAAAATATTGATTATAGTGTGACACTGACTTAAACTTGTTAATGGCTATGTGAACTTCTATCTGCATTTCAAGGTGGATTGATTATAGTGTGACACAAGTTTAAACTTGTTAATGGCTATTTGAGCGGAATTATGGATTTTGTCTATGTGTATATTGGTTTGTAATTATTGTATTGAATAAAAGCAGGATCTCGGTGAAAGCGTGATGGAAGATAAAGTTTGTATTTTTATATTTTACCTGTGGAGATTGAAAAAAGGCGTCAATGGTCTATGGTCTTGGAAGTATGTAGGGTGTGAATGAAGAAAGTTTCGAGCGATTACGAGTGTCAAAAATAACATTACATTTGAAGAATTGTATGACATGGTGAAAAATGAGTTGGAAATCGATACAACTAAGTATGAGTTTGAGATGAAATATATGGTCCCCATTAGTAAAAGCTAGACCGATGGTGCTTGATTGCGATAAGCTTGTGAATCGGTTTATATATGTTTGTAATTTAAAACAAGATGCTTTATTAATATGTTTGAAGGAAAGGAAAAGTGTCCGAGGTTTATGAAAGTCAAGAAACATGTGAAGTAGTAAATGTGTCGGAAAGTCAAGAAACATGTGTTGAAAGAGATGAAGAGATAGATGTTGATGTTTTGGCAAATGGGATGAAAGAGATGTTGGATGTAAGAAGAAAGCATGGAGACATGTGTTGAAAAGAATGTTAATGAAGAGATAGATGTGGATGTTGTTGGGAATGCCATTGAAGAGATGTTGGATGTAAGAATAGAAAGCATAGAGACATGTGTTGAAAAGGCATTAATGAAGAGATAGATGTGGATGTTTTTGGGAATGCCATGGAAGAGATGTTGGATGTAAGAATAGAAAGCATAGAGACATGTGTCGAAGGTTCTCATTTGAACACGGGGGTGACAACATGGACTTTAATGAGCAACTTGAAGACTCTTATTGGTGAATTTGGGTGAAGATGTTTATTTAGAAGAATCATATCGGAGAATTAGCATGGCGGGGTGATGAATTGTCAAATGAGAATCTTGATGGCTTTGTTGAGAGAAATGAGGTTGTTGATCCCTTGAATGCACCCCGACTATGGTTGCGTGCAAAGAATTGAACATGAAGACTTCGTTGTAGCCATCTTGTAGGTGATACTTTAGTGTGCATTCGAACATGAAGACTTTCGTGTGAATGATCCGTTTAAATGCAAAAAGTTTTTGGTATTCAAACTTGCGAAGTTGGCTCTGAAGTACAAGTTTGAATTCAAAGCGCAAACTTCAACAAAAGCGTTTATTAGTTTTATGTGAAGCCGCCGGATGCAAATGGCGTTCGCGAGCCACCAAACTTCAAGCACCATCACGAGCGATTTGTAGTAGTAGCGTATGCAAACAAGCATAGTTGCCCACTATTGCTCATCGAAAAGACCATAGACATGCTACGCACAAGCTAATTGGCACATACTTTTCGGAAGGTTTAAAGATGCCAATCGTATTAACGCGCAAAGGACTTGATGCATGATTTCCAACAAGAATTTGGATATGATGTAACTTATTGTAAGGCTTACTGGGGCTAAGGGTTATGTAGAAGGATTGATAAGGGGTAATCCAAAAAAAGTTGGGAGAATTACCCAAATATTGTTATAAATTTGAAGGCTATAAACCGGACCTTTGTATATCATATTGAAAAAGTGATGGGAATGTTTTCAAATACTTTTTCATGGCACTTGGTCAAAGTATTGAGGATTTTATTTGGCGATCACGGAAAGTCATTTACATGGGGCTGACGCATTTAAGCAGCGTTATAAAGGGACCTTACTTGTGGCAACATGTCAAGATGCAAATCATCAAATATTTCCACTTTCTTGGGGTGTTGTTGCTTACGAAAGTATAGAGTCTTGGACATGGTTTTTGATAAGCTAAAACCCATCATTAGGGACACGAATGATCTTGCGATACTTTACGATCGTGCGATAGTATTAAAACATCTTTCAGGCGGTGTTTAAGAATGCGCACCATGGGCATTGCATGTATCACGTGCAAAAGAATTTGAGATGAAATATCCCAGGCGTGGTGTGGGAAAGCTCTTTCGAAAGGCTGCGAGGCTATCTGAGCGAGAATTCAAGTTGCATTCGAAACTTTATGTAGTAAATGTCCGAAAGGTGGCGAATATTTGAAAAAGCGAATTCCCTATGTGGGCTAGAGCTAAATTTGAGGATTTCGTTACAACATAATGACCACAAACCATGCCAATGCGTGAATGCTAGGCTAAAGCGTGCCGAGAATTTTCAATTGTTGGGTTGATTGAACATATCCGGGAGATATTCTGAGTTGGTTTGCTAAAAGAAATGAATCATCTACAAATTGCCAAGATGCTCTTACTCCCAAAATTGAAATCGAAGTGAACAAAAGCTTGAAGTCGGCGTAAAGCGATTTTCGATTAATACACTTTCCTCGAGATAAGTATGATGTTAAGTGACAAGGATCTTGTTATTTCTTACATCGTTGAGTTGGATTTGAAGACTTGTACATGTAAAAATTCGAGATGGATATGTATCCATGCGAGCATCACGGCTCTTGTGTTGAAGTATCACGAGGAAGCAAGCCTCCAAGTATTGCACTTGGTATTATAAGCGTCAATTGTTGGAGGCTAGGTTATTCCAAATGTGTGTATCCACTTCAAAATGAAGATGAATGTGTGTATCGATGATGTGCTTAACGATGTGGTTTGCCACGAAGGTACCAAAGAGACAAAGTGGGCGACCATCAAAAAGAGAAAGCTATGCCGGGGGACGAGAAAAGGCGAAGTATGTTTGTGGAAAATCACGGTGTCAATGGTCATTCACGCTTCCACTTGTAAGAGTTTGATTGGTGGATAAATGCTCACGCGACACTCTACTTTGCCATGATAAGGTATTGTATGGATTAATATTTAGAGTTCTTTTTATATTCAATCATGTTACATTGCATTAAGCTTGTTACCTTTTTCTTTGACAATGTTCTGAGGAAGGCGATGGGATACATATGTGTGGCTATTTAAGTATTAGTGTTGATGAAGAGGATGAGATGTTTACATATTGTGGATGTTTAATCATTGAGGATGATTGGTTGATGTGTAAGATTCGAAGAGCGTAACTTGTGTTGTATTTTGAATAATGGAAAGTGATGTGTTGATGTGTTTGTTTGTTATTGTATTTTGAATAATGGCAAATTCTATGTGTTGATTGTTCTTCTTTGGTTGATTGGTTGATGTTTAAATCTGGAAGATGTAGATGATGTTGAATTTTGAATGATGGCAAATTGATGTGTTGGTTGTTCTCATTTGTTTAATGTGAAGGAAGTTGTTCGAGTGTCACGAATGTGGTGTTTTGCGTCCATTAAGGGTGTTGTAAAACATTCACTCTAGAAAGCAGTTTAAACTTGTGTCGACCCTGGAAACAAGTTCAAGCTTGTGTTGCCCGAGGAAACGGGTTTAAGCTTGTAAAACATTGATGTGTTGGTTGTTCTCATTTGTTTAATGTGAAGGGGCGTTGTTGAGTGTCACGAATGTGGTGTTTAGCGTCCATTAAGGGTGTTGTAAAACATTCACTCTAAAGCGAGTTTAAACTTGTGTCGGCCACAGAAACAAGTTCAAGCTTGTGTTGCCCCGGAGATACGGGTTTAAGCTTGTAAAACATTGATGTGTTGGTTGTTCTCCTTTTTGTTTAATGTGATAACCATTCAAATCCTTCAAATAACCATTAGATAAGAAAACCAAATTAAATGTACTGAGAAAAATGAGAAATCTGAATACCAAGAAATTAAGTTTTATTTAGTAAGATGACATCTGAAATAAAAGGTTAGACAAGTAATAGTCAATAATACAAGTTTCTTTTGAGATGAATTGTTCCACTACCTAGTGGTCTTCTCAAGTAGTGTCTCGAGCGAGCAATCCTTTCTATATCATGGAGTAACATTTGAACCATGGAATCGAATTGCGACCTCTCGATAACTTCAGTGGCGTTGATCTCAACTTGTTCAATTTTTTGCATCATTGTCTCGCATGCACTTTATCATTTCAATATCATTTTGAAGGACACCGATTGTGCATTCAAGTTTATCATTTTCTTCATCAAGTTCCACGGAGGTAACATCTTCATGTGGCCCGATAGATGAAGACACCTTGCCATATGGCCTAGTAGATGAAGACAACTTTTGCCCATATAGCCCGATGAAATCTGAGACACCTTGTCTCGCCATATGAAATAGTCACATTTGACTTCATCATCTGCAAAATAAGAAATTCCAATTATTATACGGACACATTATCGCTTGAAAGTAAATGGAAAGTATAACCAAAAAATTAGTCATACCGGCCAATAAGGACAACCGTGAAACAGTCTCCACAGGTTAGCATCTGTTCTGAAGTCACCAATTTTGCGAGGCATACATTTGCATAACAATGTGCGCTCATGAAATGTCAGATTCATTTACCTTGCTAGAAGAAGCTGGAAATCGGAGAAGTACCCTTCATATTTTGCTTGAGGTTCGATTTGAGAGATTGCAGGCACTATGAGAAAGAATTGTGCATAATTGAGTATTAAATGAGTACATCTATATCTCAAATAAATAACTAACGCCTTTTAACAAGTACTCGATTCACAAGAGTGCAATTTATGAGTGAATTTAGCTTGCTTCTTCGTTTCAAAAAAACATAATTCATAAGAGCATAGTAACTCACCAAAATTAGCTCTGTTAAGTAATTGATGTCTAGGTAAATTCACCCTGATATGTTAGAAATTAGCTCAAATTCACAAAAATGTAACCAAATTTACGGAAAAACAAAAGTTGCCTCGGAAAGCCTGCTGGAAGAAAAGCTAAAACAAAAAAGGCGAGTAACTCACCAAGAATTACATTAAGTAATTGATGTCAGGTAGATTCACACAAATATGTTAGAAATTAGCTCAAATTCAAAAAAATGGTGCCAAATTTACGGAAAAACAAAAGTTGCCTCGGAAAGCCCATAGAAGAAAAGCTAAAACAAAAGCGAGAATAACTCACCAAAATTAGCTCTGTTAAAAGGCAATGATGCTCTGTTAATTCACACAAATATGTTAGAAATTAGTTCAAATTCAAAAAATGTAACAACATTGTGGAAAACAAAAGAGTACATCGGAAAGCCCACAGAAGAAAAGCTAAAACAAAATAGCAGAGTAACTCACCAAAATTAGCTCTGTTAAGGCATTGATGCTTACTGTTAATTCACACAAATATGTTAGAAATTAGTTCAAAATCAAAAAAATGTAACAACATTACGGAAAAACAAAGAATTACTTCACAAAGCCCATAGAAGAAAAGCTAAAACAAAAGAGCGAGTAACTCACCTAAAATTAGCTCTAGTTGGTTTCTTTAATGGAATTTTGAAGGTTGAATAATTAGGGAATATCAAAGAAACACATCAATGAAAGGCGCGGGGTGTACTTGGGTTGGTTAGAGGGTTAGTTGTGGGTGAAGAATTGAATCAAATCAAATAGGGGTGATTGAAAATTTCTAAATTTTGGGTGATTCTTACTGCGGAAAGCAGGCCCCAAAAATTTTGGTTGCAACAATTGAGAGGGAGCGACTTAAGGCGAGAATTGATGATGGAGGGGAAGAGAAGGGTTCGATCACAAAATTAACAAAAAAAAATCAAAATAATTATTCTAGTTACATCGTTTGATTGATTATATTTATTTATTTATTTATTCTAGTTACATCATTTGATTATTAAAAAAATAGTTAATACATACATCTTCTTACTACTAAATAAAAATTAATAATAATAATTGAAACAAAATTAAGCGGACTTACGATTCCATTAGAACTACTTATTGAAGTGACATATACTCACGTAATACACCATAAACGGACTTATTGTGTCACATACTCACATAAGACACCATAAGCGGACTTATTGTATGACATACTCCACGTATGACATATAAGCGGACTTATTGTGTGACATACTCACGTAATACACCATAAAGCGGACTTATCGTGTGACATACTCGCGTAAGACACCCTAAGCGATTTGATTGAGTGACATACTCATAACACACCTAGCGGACATATTGGTGACATACTCACGTAAGATTCCATAAAGCGGACTTATTATGTAGACATACTCACGTAATACACCATAAGCGGGCGTATTGTGTGACATACTCACATAAGACACCATAAACGGACTTATTGTGTGACATACTCACGTAAGACACCATAAAGCGGGTGATTGAGTGACATACTCACATAACACACCTAAGCGGATGATTGGTGACATACTCACATAACACACCACTAAGCGGACTTATTATGTGACATACTCACGTAAGACACCATAAAGCGGACTTATTGTGTGACATACTCAACGTAAAGACACCATAAGCGGACTTATTATGTGACATACTCACGTAAGACACCATAAATGGACTTATTGTGTGACATACTCACGTAAGACACCTAAGCGGACTGATTGAGTGACATACTCACGCTTACACCACTAAGCGGACATATTGAGTGACATACTCGCGTAAGACACCGTAAGCGGACTTATTGTGTGACATACTCGCGTAAGACACCGTAAGCGGACTTATTGAGTGACATACTCCACGTAACACACCCTAAGCGGACATATTGTGTGACATACTCACGTAAAAGACACCATAAGCGGACTTATTGAGTGACATACTCCACATAACACACCTAGCGGACATATTGAGTGACATACTCCACGTAGACACCATAAAGCGGACTTATTGTGTGACATACTCACGTAAGACCACTAAAGCGGACTTATTGTGTGACATACTGCGTAAGACACCTACTAAGCGGGTGATTGAGTGAGCATACTCCACGTAAGACACCATAAAGCGGGCTTATTGGTGACATACTCACGTAAGACCACCTAAGCGGACTTATTGTGTGACATACTCACGTAAGACACCCTAAAGCGGACTTATTGAGTGACATACTCACGTAACACACCTACTAGCGGACATATTGAGTGACATGCCACATAACACACCCCTAAGCGGACATATTGAGTGACATACTCACGTAAGACACCATAAGCGGACTTATTGTGTGACATACTCGCGTACGACACCTAAGCGGACTTATTGTGTGACATACTCACGTAAGACACCTAAGCGGACTTATTGAGTGACATACTCGTAACGTAACACCTAAGCGGACATATTGAGGTGACATACTCACATAAGACACCTAAGGCGGATTGAGTGACATACTCACATAGACATACTAAGCGAACTTATTGTATGTCATAAATCAGAACAAAAAGATCAAATATCAATAGTGAAAATCAGCGTAATGTCATTTGTCGTGACACATTAGCTCTATCGTTACTCAAATCTTGCGAAAATGGTACTACTATCTACTGCTTAAAAACAAAATGAAATGAATAAAAATGAAGGGAATGGACGGTCCATGAATCAACAATGGGCCTGCCTTTGAACATGTAAATGTTTGTGTCCTGCTTT